>VZSE01013048.1:55521-69795 GCA_013398275.1 Promerops cafer | reverse complement strand
TGTGTCTGTGTGTCTGTGTGTCTGTGTGTCTGTGTGTCTGTGTGTCTGTGTGCCTGTCTGTGTGTGTCTGTCTGTGTGTGTCTGTGTGTCTGTGTGTCTGTCTGTCTGTCTGTGTGTCTGGGGTGTGCCCCCTCCCCTCCCAGTGCAACCATTTCCCTCCCTCAGCCGCCCAGCTCCTCGGCGGGGGCTGGCAGGAGCCACATCCGAGTGCTCTGCCGGAGCTGCCAGGTGCGTTCTCGGCTGTGTGTGGAGTGGCAGGATGCAGTAAGATCCGCGCTGGGAGGTGGTGTGAGATCCAGCTGAGTGCAGCCTGGAGGGGGCAAAGCTGTGAAACTGCAGTGGTTTGGCGTGGAGCGAGGGTGAAGAAGGCACGGAGCTGCTCTCCAGAAGCTGTGGCTCTCCCAGCCAGGCGTATGGTTTTAAAGTGGAGCTGCTGTCATGTGCACCCTGGTGTGGAAAGCTCCCACAGCCCGGGGCTGTATCTGAGGAACAGAAAATTGGCTGTGCAGCCGTGAAGTTGGAATTACAAATCAGAAAGCCTCGGGATTAAGATTCCGAAGGAGTAGAGTTTAATTACAACAAGCTCTCTCAAGCATTACTACAGCACTTGCAGCAGTGTACACAATACTAATCTGTGCTAACAGCCTGCCCTACAAGTTGTTCTGCCATTTGGCAATTCGGGGTTGGAAATGTGTTCTGCTGCCTGAGCCGGGTCTTGGGGAGCCCGCAGAGACCCAGCCCTGGGGGGCTCAGGGGACCCAGCCTGTGCTGGGGGCTCGGCTTTGATCCCTGCGGTGATGGAGCAGGAGGTGCTGGAAAGGCACGGAATTGTTCCTGCCCGGGATGGCTCAGGTGTCTGAAGTGTGCAAAAGCAGTAGCTGGAGAGCTGGTGGCTCAGGGAAAGCTCCAGCTGACTGTGTTCCAAGTCAAACACAATAAGCTGTAAACCCAATGGAATGTGAAAGAAATTCATACCTTAGTGAACCGTAAACAGAATCACGGATGATAAAATTTAATCAAAATGTAACATTGCCTTCAGGATTCAGATCCAGTGCCTTTTGATGATTAGCAGGATTATCAAATGTAGATGCTCTTTTGAATACCATAATGTTGTAAAGTTGCACTATATGGAACATCAATGCCAGAAATAATTTAACACCTGCACATAAATCATTTTGCAATTATCTTTTGGGAATTATTTTATCTTAATCTTTTTATTTTGTTCCAAATAAAATTAGAGAGGAACACTGAAAGATGACACTAGGTGAAACAGAGGAAGGGTAGGAGCACTGTCAGGTTATATAAACTAAGCTAAATGTCTGTTTTCTATTATTTAATTTTTAGATTGACATGCAGCTTTGGCTAAGGAGTGTAAAACAGCATTGGTTTGTGTGTATGTACATATAGTTAATTAAATGAAGGTTTAACTCAGCAAGATTGAAAATATATGTACTGTACTCTTTAGCATTAACAACAGGGATATTAAGGCTGGAAAACCTTGAGCCTCTTGATCCTCCTTTCCCTAAAGCAAAACAGCCACCTAAGTTTGGGACTTAGAAGATTATCAGTCAGAAATTACAAAAACTATTCTCTGATCAGGGAACAGAAAGGAGACAAAGTTATTTCTTCCTCATCTTGGGGGGAGCTGGGGGTACAAACCCCTGTGCAGCCAGAGAGGAAAACTGCCCCGGGTAACTCCCCAAGTGGTGCTGGGTGGGTCACTGGTGTTAATGGAAACTGGGGCTAAATCCCATCAATCCTTTGAAAGCTGAACCCCCCATGCTGGAAGGATGTAATGATGGGCTGTGTCTGCAGAACAAAACAAGACAGAAATAAGTTGTTACATTTGGGTGCACTTGGATTGTGTTCCAGTGTCTGACCAGCTTTATCTCAGCAGTGTTTTGAAAGGGAATTCTTGAAACCCAGTTGCCAACAGCTTTGTTTTCTGCTCTGAATCATCACTGAGGAGTAAAATCTCCAGTGTGTAATAGTGACAGTAATGATAAGCAAGCAAACTGTGACAGCAACAATGTAGATGTCACTTTATATTAGGCCAAAAGAATGACAAAATGCCTCACCCAGGGTGTCAGTAACCAGTGGGCCAAATTCTGCCCCAACAGATTTTCATGTGAGCTCCTGCAAACACATGAAATGCCAGCAACTGGCTTTTATTTTTATACAAATCCTTGTAATTTTTTGTACCTGTTTGTCATAGGAAAGTTTTCCCCCGTGTGCAGGAGGGAGAGTGAGCAGGCTGTGAAAAGGGAGGGGGTCCAGCTCACCTTCCTATCTGCAAAACTAAACTGAGCTAAAGGAGCTAAAAACTGAGCCTTGGGGATTCTTTTAAAAAAGAGAAAGAAAAAATTTCACTGGCCTATTCACTAATTTTCAAACAGTGGAAGGGTGAAGTTAAACAAGTAACTTGGGAAATACTGGAAGCTCTTTGGATGAGAGCTCCCTGTGGAGGTCTCAAGAAATAGCCCTCAGTGAATAGCACAGCCTTTATCCTAAGACTGTGCTCCTGGTCAAAATTTGACCAAAGAAATTCTCAAAGGTGGAAATTACTGTGCCATTTTAGTGTGATTCAAGGATCTATTATATTATTTTTTTCTTCCTAGTGTATTTCCATACCTGTGTGTCACTTCCAGCTCAAGAAATGCTATGGTTCTGTGATTCATGCAAATGTCTCAGTTTGGGGAGAATTCAGTATTTCTGCCCATGAGAAAACCTTACATTGAGACATTTCTGCAGGTCTGAGCTTGGAGGAAGAGGTTTTTGGAAGTGAAAGGAAAGGAAAGTTTTGGTGTAAACATTGTCCAGGCTGGACAATGTTGTGTTTAGAAAATAAACACTTCACTTTCTCTGATGGGTCTGCACAGAGGGCCCTGGCAAAGCCACACACTAAGCAACCAAATTTCCAAAAATGCAGAAGACTTTGTTAAATAAAGAAAAGCAACGCAATGGACTAAACAAAAAATTATTTTGGTGTTTTGGTTTGGCTTGTTGTGCTTTTATGTATATTCCTTTATTGTTAAAGTTATAATAATACACGTGCTCTGGAGTGCTGTTAAAAATGTTGGCATCTTTTATCTTAATTTCTGATTGATTTTCTAATCAAGTGAGCTTAAATAATATTCCCTTTATTCAATTATTATGCAATTATTAGCAATTATTTTGGTGTTTGTTCACCAGTACTGAGCAGGTTTCAGCTGCTTGGCTTTGCAGTAATCACTTTCAAATCTATTTAGATACAAATATTGATGCTCCTACATCTTCAAACCTGGAGAAAGGTTAAAAATAATAAAGATGGGGTGATCTCCTTATACAGAAAATTGAATGTACCCCTGGCTTCCTTTAAAGTTCTTGCCTTTACTGTATAACACAATGTAAAATTCAATGTGAAAAGGGGGGGAGAATGTTTTATTAAGGCTCATAATAGTGATTCTCTCTGATCAATTCTAGATTTTAAGATGAAGGCTGTAACATGAACCCAACTACTATTAACATAAGTTATGCAAATCTCTGATCAGGGATAGAATCATTATGCCACACTCACTCTAAAGTAAGAGCACAGAAAAGCCTTTGTAATTTGAAATGGAAATTAAACGAAGAGAAAGATGCTCTATTCCCATGGGATTTCTTCACAGCATCAGTGCAGGAATTAAAATGTTGCTTCCATTTTTTATGTATCCCACTAGGACTTTGACAATGTCTTAGTTTACTATCACAATGTCTGCACTGAAATTCCAGAACAGGCTTCACTGTCCAGATTTGATTTCCCCATCATCATTTACATTCCCACAAAACCTGAGAGGCTCTGCAGTGTGGAAGAATGGTGGTGGACGTTTGAAGGATCTGACTGAGCTCTGAAACATCTCTGAACAGTCCTTGAGGAAAACAGTGAAGGGACTTAAGAATAGAACTCTGTTATCAGCCTGAGTGTCTGGATCAGAGCTGTAGGTCAGCTGTGGTCACTTCTGAAAGTGTTCTGGGAAGTTTAGGGTGCTTTGGGTTTTGTTGGTAGTGATAAGAAGTCTCTCTAAAGCTTTCCATGGAGATGATGTTCCTGTAGCTGTGATCTCCCATTAAAATCAGCAGGCAGGGAGGCTGTGGGGCTGTTGTTTGTGAGGTTGTTACTCCAGGATGGATATTTCAGTGTGTTTATACCTGCAGCAGCACTCCTGACACACAAATCAATGTTCAGAGCTGGGGGAAGTTTCTCAGCACTTGTTTAGATTTCATTGACTTCAACATTCTTTAACAAGAACAGCATAAATGATTCGTATTTAACAGATGGAAATGGAGGCCCAGGAATATCACTGAGTGTGATGCTTGGAATGCTGGACAAGAAGGATGCTAAGAGAGGCAGAGCAGAGCTCCCTGTGGCTGTCTTGGGGTGAGTGGCTGCTCAGGGAGGCCCCGGGTGCAGCAGCTCCCAGCCCTGGCTCTGTGGAACACCACAGTTTGTTCTCCCCGTGCTCCCTCAGCATGCCAGAGCCAGCAGGGCTGCTCTCCACATACCAGCCCTCCCAGAGATGTGCCTGGGCAGCACTGGAGTGTGTTTGTTCTGATTTAGCAACTATGTGAGGCAGCAGCAGAGCTGTGGAGAGCTCTACAGGACTGGAGTGTTGGACAGAGAGGAGATGGGTGACCTGAACTTCACAGGTCACCTGTGCACCATCCTGGACATGGAGCTGTCTTTGCAGACTCCCTAGAAAACCCACTGGGGCCCACCAGAGAGGAGGGACGTGTTCTGGGGCTGGGACTCTGCCCCCCTGGACAGCTGCCCAAATTCTTCCCTACTTTATTAACAGGCAGTGCCATTTGTCATTTCATCCCACAGCCTCCAGCCCAGGAATTTTGTTGGGGATGCAGAAGTGAGAAGGGAAAAGATCGTGTAAAAAAATCACTGCATGAATTGAAAGCTTTAAAACTAATAATGATCCCATCCCTGTGACATCTGCTACCTAAACAAAGTTCTGTCAGAGTGCACACAGGCCAGGAAGGGGAACGACAAAACCTCTCTCTCTGGACTTTGGGTTTTCACATGTATTTGGTTTGAGGCAAGTGGGTACATGAAAAGAACCACAGAAATTTGTATTTAGTAGTCAGGATACATTAGGTTCTTGAATCATTAACACTAAAGACATTTTGAAGTGTTAGCTTCCAACCTAAGGAAAGGTTTAAGTAAATTGCATGTAAAATATTCCCATGTTTATTCTACAGTGAAGTGTTGCCTCACTTGACTGTAAAAATGCACTTCTTGAAACAGAAAGCCAAACTGACCTGGTCTCATTTATCATATCCCTGAAAGTGTGTGGCAATTCTTTCTCTCTCTTTTCCTGGGAGAAAGCAGAAGGAAAAGCCCTGATTGCAGGTTAAACACTGTGCATCCTCTAACTGCTGCACCAAATTGTTTCTCATGTGCTTTATGCATTTACTTTGAATCCAAAGCCTGGAGGTTTAACTCTGTGTGCCTTGAACTGAAAGTACACTCTGGTGATGAAGAAGGCATTTGCCTTCAGGTTGGGAAAAATTGAAGCTCACGTCATCTCGGCATGATTAGAGCTGGAGTGTACTGCTGACCTGGGGGCATGCAGCAACAGGCAGGAGGCACAGGCAGTCAGTTCATTCTCTGGCTCTGGAGAATGTGGCTGTAGCAAGGTGAAAATCCCTCCAACAAGAATAATAAAGATCATAATTATTAAGAAACCAAGGGATAAAAATATTCGGGAGTGTCATTACAGTGCTCGAAGTATGGGGTGTGTGCAGGGGCATAGAAATAAATTATTTTTAATCAATGTAAAATTAAAGGTGAGTCTTAGGAGTGAGGCTCAGTTTAAGGGAATTACACTAAGCTTACAGGCTTTCAGAGCTTGCACTTCAATTAAGCAGTGTAAGTGTGGAGAATCAGATTATAAGCTGCAGAAAAGCTCTCCTAGTACCAATTATTAAAGTCAGTCAGTAGTGTTAACACCTTGGCCCTCTACCTGGCCAGGCTAATTAGCAAAGTAATAACACTGTGATATTTCCACAGTAAAACTGAGTCCTTGTAATAATTTCTAGACCTGATTCCACATCGATATACTACTCATTCATTTTCTGTTCCCCCCCCCCTTGCTTTCCTTCACAGTAGTTTCTAGAAGGACTCCCCATCCCTGGAAGTGTCCCAGGCCAGGCTTGACGGGGCTTGAAGCAACCTGGGGCAGTGGAAGCTGTCCTTGCCCATGGCAGGGGTGGGACTGGATGGGTTTTAAGGTCCCTCCAACCCAACCCATTCTGGGATTTACAATAAATACTTGCACTTGTGGATTGCCTAGTTAGAGTTCGCAAAGGCACAAGTGAGCTGAGGTTAATTAATAGTAATTTAACATGACCTCAAACTCAAGCCTTCAATACATTTGAAGAGATGAAAAGGGGGTAATGAATCTTCTGTGAGGAATAATATCACAAACAAGGAGGATCCTGAAGTCTGAGACTTCAAAAATTCCCTGTAGAGGGAATCTTTGAATTGTAGCAAATAAGGCTTTATTTAGAGACAAAAGCAGGATTAGCTGTGTAGTGCCCCAGTAGTAATCGGAGGGGAAAAAAATACCTAACTGGAAATTCTAGGGTTAATGTCAGAGGAGAATGCATTTATAAATCACACTGTGGACAATGTTGTCATTGACATATGTCTCACCTGTCTTTCCTTGTTGCCCAGCTGGCCGTGTGGAGCTCCAGAGGGAGGTGTTGGCATTACACCTTTGGATCGGTGCTGGATGCAGCGAGCTCTGAGAGAGCATCTGCCAAGCTCCAGAGCTCTTCAAATGTCAGCTGGCTCCTTATCTGGCTGGGCTTCAGGCACTCGTACTTCCAGGGTGTATTAATTTCCAAAGTCAGGTTTTTGCCCTCTGTTTTGAGGTTCTATCCTTTAGAATTCCTGAGCTCTTTCCAAAAATGTCAGCCCCGCCCCAGACAGACCTCTCTTTTAGGTAGGTCTGCCCGTTCTCCAGAAAGGCTTGTGCAGCCCTGTCGTAACCCAGGAGTGGATTTCTTTTGCCCTGCCCTGTGCTGTGGGGCTGCACTGTTGCTCTCCAGCTCTGCCAGACAGGGCTTTCCTGGGCTTTCTCAGTGCTGTTGTCACTGCAGGGGCCTTCTGCAGAGACAGAGGACACTCATTGTTTTGCAGGTGCAGTTTGTCTAAGTTTATATTAAATGCTGTCTTTGAAAGTTGCCTGACCTCTTCACTCCATTTCCAATAAACCAGTGTATCTCCCCCAAATCTTGACCCTTCTTGGTGCTCAGCTCTCTGGGGCTGCAGCTCTCTGGCAGTGGTGCTGTGTCTGGTTTTGGGTTTGGTTCAGTAGGATACGCTCAGTTCCAGCTCTCACCAGCTGGAGGAAACCTTTGAGGAGAGCTGTGGACAGCTAACTTTGGTTAGACATGCAAAAATAGGAATGTGCTTCTGCTTGGCCTTCACTGGGACTGGACAATGAGTGATGTACATAAAAAGAGCAGACCAATACCTTTAATAAGCTCCAATAAAGGTATAAAATTAATGTTTTCTTCTGCTAATAAGAAATACCCAATGCCGAGGTTTGTCTTTCAGACATTTCTTACTTTTATAACTTATCCAAGATTCTTTGAAGTGCTCCCTATTATTTTTTCTTCAGTTTAGCCTCACAGAGCTCCTTCACTCAGTGATTGTTGCTGGTCCCACGGGATGTGGCAGCATCCTGCAGCACAGACACCCCTGCTGAAGGGCCACATTTCCTGGTGCACATTTCTACCAGCACAGGGCGTGGGAATGATGACAGCTATCTGTAAAATTTGGGTTGGAAATAAGTCCCATAAATGTGGAAGCTTTCTATTACCTTTGACCAGTAAAAGTACACCATGGAGAGGCTCAGGTATAAATGCTGTTTCTGTAAAATAGTCTTGTGCATTTCTGCAGTTTTTGTGGACTGTAAAGGTTAATGGCAGATCTCTGTCTTCTGGGTTAGAAACCATAAATGAGCTGAAGAACTAAATAGCAGAGTGGTGGGAAGAAGGTGGGTTTTGGTGGCCTCTCCCTGATTCCACACAGGTAACCCAAAGTGCTCAGGTGGGACTTGCAGTGATTATTCTGCCAGCCTTTGACATAAGAAGTGGTTTTTGTCCTGGAGAAAATGATGCTCTGCCCCCATTTTAGACAAATACAAAAAATTGCCAGCAGGTGGCATGCAAAGGGTACGATTTCCCAGGGCTTTTCTCCTTGGTGGGGTTTTCCCTTACCAGTAAAATAAAATGGCAACAGGAGCTCAAGGGACGGTGCAGAGAGAGGCGCCGTGTTGGCTGAAGGACTGGGGCTGCTCTGCGCTGCCAACAGCAGCCCTGCCCTCCTCCTCCTCAGAAGGGTTCTGGGGCGTGCCGTGGGCCGTGTGGTGGCTCTGGGCTCTGGTGTCCGTGCGAGGGCCCGAGCAGCTCCAGGCCCGGGGAGCTCCGAGCCCCGGAGCCGCCAGGCCGGGAACGGGGGCGCGGGCTGGGCCTTCCCTGTGAGGGGCCAGCCCAGATCCTCCCGTGACTACAGGTCAGCAGGATGGCCTGGTGCCCCTGGGAACCTGCGTGGCAATGAAAGAAATACTATTTGTTGTTTGTGGCCTTATTACAAATGTCTGGTTTAAGAAGCTCCTGCTTCTCCCACATTAGCACTCTAGACAAATCTTGAACCACCTTTGTGGCAGGGCCTAACAAACGCTGTCACTTTGACCTAATCCACTTTTCTGCACAGCTGTGCTGAAGTCACCTTTAGTTTTATCACATTTTAATGCAAACAAGGCCGGAAGGGTGCTTGTTTGGATTGAAGAAGCTGTGACAATTCGTCTGAATGGGAACTTCAGTAACTGGGAAGAAAAATGTGACAGGGAGCTTTATCACTGCATTGTACACAACAATCTGAAAATTATTGCTTCTTTAGGGGCCTATTCTCTTCTTGAGGCCTAGCACAGTCTATGCTAAGCAGCCAGACAGCTCTGAATGGTTTGCCAGTCCTAAAGACAGATTTTAATTCTATTGTTTGTGGGTATCCCTGACTTTCCTAAGAGGATTCAAAGACAGGCTGCAGAACAAGGCAGCTGACATAAGACTTTGGCCAATCTTTAAAATTCAAATAGCAAAGGAGGTTTTCCCTGGTCCTCTTAAATTAGCCAACCTCGAGTGATGTTTGCTTTCAAAATTTGTCAAGTTCATTCAAAACTAAACGAACTTGCAAAACGTGCTTTTTAAAGCCTTCTTAAAGAAGTTTGCTTAACCACTAATTTCCTGTAACAGTGCGAATAAAGCAGGGAGGAAAGATCCTTTTTTTCTTTCTAAAACCTGGAAATTGCCATAGTAAGAGGTGCTTTTCAGAAATTACTTGTATAAACATTTACCAAATATGGGCAAATATTTATATAGGCACAGGTCGTGTTTGTACTAATTTCTTTCTAATACTTCAAGTAAATTCCAAGTGAAACTGAACAAGTACTGAAATGCTGAAAAGCTTTATCTCAGCCTTCGATAAATCTGCTGCAAACTGAATATTCAAAGTATTTGTAGGACAGCATTGAACGAATCCTTCTTGAGGCTGCAGAGTGAGGTACATGGAAAATAAAGGATTCGATCTCCTAGGAGACACCAAACTGGGCTCGGTGGGACCAGGGAGGCTGGAGCTGCTTGGCTGGCTCTGCTATGCCACAGAACAGGCAAAGCACCTCACAGTGTCAGGATCCTACTGCAGCAGCAGAAAGAGCCTCTCCCAGAACCCCCAAACTGTCTATCCTGCTGGAAAATATTACATTTAATCTGTCCAGGACCCGCAAAACTTCAGCTCGTTGTGTGAAATGTTTTATACAGAAATTCAAATACCATTCTGGTACAAATAGCAGCCAGGTAATCATACTTACCTCGTACTGAGCTCTCACAGATAGAAACGCATTTTTGGGGATGTTTGTAACAGAGAGTGGAGCTGTTCCTCCCTCACAGTGCCAGCACAGGCAAGGACCAACAAGTGCAATCTCCCCGTGACAGCTCAGCACTTGGTGTGGAAAAATAACTCGATTTTTCAGTTTTTTCTCTCCTCCCTCCCACCCCCAATTGCTGAGATTGCAAATCTTGGTGAACAGTGGTGCTACCAAAATGCAAAATTAAATTCAAGAATTCTGCTGTTGAACTGAAAGGGTGGCAGCTGCCCAAGCTGGCTTTGCTGACCACATCTGCTTGAAAATAAATACCCATCAGATTCTGCCTCTTTTCTCTAAAGAGAACCTGCAGATTATGTAGCAGCTGGCAAATATTTCACCATGAAAAGGTGATTTTAAGGGAATATGTATTTTGAACCTCTATAGTCTTTAAGAACAGAACACTTGACAGCAGCGTGATTATCTGGTGGTTTCCAGAGCCACTCTGGGGTGCACAGGAGGCAGACCTTGGAGGGCAGCTCCTGTTCTCATGTTCTCTGTGGAGTGAAACCCAGCAGTTCCTTTTGAACACAACCTGTGGGGTTTATCCTGGGGCTGGGGGGCAGGGGGTGCTGCTGGAGCAGGAGTGAGCCCGCAGCTGCTGCCCTGGACAGCTCTTCCACGGGGTCCCACCACGCCTGAGCTCCCCAAACCCCCCCAAAGGCAGAGCCTCTCCTGCAGCAAGAGCTGCCTGTGAAGGGCCGGGACCCCTGAAGTGCCACTCTGGGTGTCACTGTCACCCTGCTGGAGCGTGGCGGATCAGGAGCAGCAGCAGCACAGCTCTGTGTTGGGACTGGGCCCTCTCTGCCTGCCTCTGCTGAGGTTTGCCCAGGTGAGCTTTGCTCAGGCTTTGCCAAAGGACCCTGCCACCCTGCAGAGGTTGGCTCTTCTCTGCAGGGAATTGCACCTCAGCCCCACTTCATCTGTATGTGAAACTGCAAGGCTATTTGCAACATATTTGAATTGCAATTAGGATTCTCTCTAATTAGTTATGAGTTCTGTGCCAAGACTTGTCTGCAGTGTTGCAATTGCTGCTTCCAAAATACCTTTCAGCTCCTTCCATTGTATTCTTTGCATCTTCTGACCACTTTCCCTATGATTTGCTCATTGCCTTTCTGACACAACACATCCTTAACTTTCCACCTCTTCCAAAAGCAATTCCTGCTTAAACTAATTACTTGCAGGTCTGCTCAGGTATTTATTAAGTCACAAACATGGAGGAGAAATTGAAGGCTGGGAACCTACAGAACCCTGTCTCCTTATACAGGAATTTCAGGTTGTCCTCACCTTAGCACTGCCATCCATTTATAACCAGGCACTTTGCAGGGAAGGAAAAAAAATCCTTTTTCTTCCTGCTTCCATACCTGCCTGTCTCAGGCTGGCAGTAATTATGTGGAGTGAGTTGGTAAATTCTTCAGCTTGGGTCTGCTCGTGTCCTCAGTGGGGCTCTAATGGATCTGGCTGTGCCCACAAGAGCTCTACACTCCAACCACTGCCATGGACCCCATGCAGGATAATTAACCACAAAGTGAGTTATCTGTCCCAGGCTGAAAACGTAATGAAAATCAAGGTCAGATACCCTGGTGTAGGAGACTAGGAGGAGTCTTCTGTGTGGGAGCCTATATCAGGCTTCCCACCCCCTTTAAGACTGCAGTTTTTAATGTTTAATAGGATAATATCTTGAAAAAGAATGTTTTAAATCTGCTATCATGAAGTAGTGAGTGGGCTTCACGCTAATTTTTAATCCACTGGTTTTTAAAAAATTATGTAGAGCCCACCAAAGCTAGACTGCAGCAAATGAAAGAAGAAAATCCTTCTAATTCATTATTCAACAGTTTTCCTGCAACTGAGACTTATTCACAGAATTCTAGGGATGTAGAGGGAATTTCTGGCAAATCTCATCATTTATGGCAATCAGCCTTGAGGGACTAAATCTTTGGGCAGTGCCAGAGCTGCAGGTCCAGAAGGTCTTTATTTGACTCCTTGTAGGTAAGGCTGTGGTTTGGGCCAAAAGCAGGATAACAAAAGTCATGTCTAATGAAACTTGAGACTTGAGGTAGATCAGACAAGAAAAGTGTCTGTATATGTTGTATCAACAAAAAAAATTCCATTTAATTAGAGGTGATAATCTTTTTATTTGGTTGGTTTTTTTTTTCTTTTTTTCCTTAGGTATTGTTTTAGATTTCCTTGATCTAATATTATGAAAGGGGGAAAAGGCTGTCTATAGAGTTACAATCTAATATAGTTAAACACATAATTTCTCAAATTGCTAGTCCTGTCTATAGGTCAGTTCATTATATTCATAAGGACAAGTGATGGGATCTAAAACTGCCCCTGGAATACCAGGAGCAATCATCTTGGCAAAACCTGGGCAAAACTAATTTTTTGTTTAGAGGCTGAAGTACTCTCTTAGTGGAATCCCCTGTATAAATTACAATTCCATGTCCCAGAAATAAATCTTCTGAGGGTGGAAGAAGACTGTCATTAAGTCCTGTTAGAAAAGACGGTATCATTCACTTCTGTTTAACAAAAAATCCAAAAGTGGAAAATGGGTGGGATGGATGATTGAAGGACTGTGGCATCTTGAAGCACCTCTGCAGTGCTCCCACCAGAGAAATGAACTCTCGGGACTCAGGTGTGTTTTGGCTTTTCCCACCCACTGCCCCCGTGTGAATGGAGCAAAGCCTGGCTCTCCTGCCCGAGCCTGCATGGTAATTTGGTTGCTAAGTACAAGCTAGAAATAAAATCCCACTTGCTCTCTTCATTTTATGAGCTGCCTGCAGGGAAGTGCAGGGGTTTCAGTAAACTGAGATGTGAGGTCCCTGTGCACTGGAATGTGCTGCTTTTCAATATAAACCTCAGTCTGTGGTATCATTTGCTCTGCTTACCTGGAGGTCCTGGAAGTTTTTGAAGTCATTGCTGGAAACTGCTCTAGAGTGGAGATAGAGTACTTTTCTTTGTCAGCAATCTACCTTTGGCTTCCTCTTGCTGTGAAGTGGTCCCACAGCTTCCTCCAGTGCTTCAGTTTCAAGCTAGTCATGAAAGAACTGAAGTGGCCACCAAAACTCCTTTTTGTGGCCCAGCATCACTGTGATTTCCAGCCACGGCCTGCCTGTTTCCTCAGCAATCCCCTGTGCACCTGCCAGTCCTTGATTTGGGAACATGTTCCATGCACGAGCAGAACACCTGGTCTTCTTCTGTGTTCTCTTTGAGGTCTGAAATAAAATGCCAGTTGGAACACAGTTGGCAGGCAGCTGACTAAGGACACTGACACTGTTAATCATAAATGAGGCATAAACAAGTCTCCAGCTATTCAATTCACTCCTTCTGGGCACTAACGCCTGACTGTGAGGTTCTAAACTGTCCTGAGAGAAAACTCTGACATGTGATTAGAGAAATGAGGCTGGTTCTAATACACATGAAAGCCTGTTGGTTTATTCTGTGGAGTTTATGGTGTGAAATATTTCACAGCATATAAACTGATGGGAATAGGTGCTTTAGTGCACTTTAGCTTTAGTTCACTTTGGGGCCACTGTGCAGGTTGTCAGCTGTAGTGTCTCTTACTAAAAGAAGCCTCTACACATGCAATAATTGTTCCCCAGAGAGTAATGGGCTAAAGCCAGTAGCTGTTGGACCGTAATGTTCTTTGCTCATCTCTCACCTAACTGCAAAATTCAGGGAAACGAGGGAATGAAACTGTGACTGCACAGAGCCTGGTCCAGGGCAGGGAAGGACCAGGGAATGGCAGCAGGTCCGGGACAGAGCAGGACCCGGGGATGGCAGATGTCCCAGAGCAGAGCAGGACCCAGGGATGGCTGCCCCAAGACAGGGCAGGACCCGGGGATGGCTGTCCCAGGGCAGGGAAGGACCGGGGAATGGCAGCAGGTCCGGGACAGAGCAGGACCTGAGGATGGCTGTCCCAGGGCAGAGCAGGGGGATGGCTGTCCAGGACCGGGGGGTGGCTGTCCCAGGGTGGAGCAGGACCCGGGGATGGCCCTGGCTCAGGACAGGGCAGAACCGGGGGGTGGCTGTCTCAGGGCAGAGCAGAACCGGGGAATGGCTCAGGGCAGAGCAGGACTCGGGGATGGCGGATGTCCCAGGACAGAGCAGGTCCAGGGGATGGCTGTCCCAGGACAGGGCAGGACCGGGGGATGACTGTCCCAGGACAGGGCAGGACCGGGAGAGCAGAACCGGGGGATGGCTGTCCCAGGACAGGGCAGGTCCAGGGGATGGCTGTCCCAGGACAGGGCAGGACCGGGGATGGCTCAGGGCAGAGCAGAACCGGGGGATGGCTGTCCCAGGACAGGGCAGGACC
>VZSE01013048.1:283-55077 GCA_013398275.1 Promerops cafer | reverse complement strand
ATGGCTGTCCCAGGACAGGGCAGGTCCAGGGGATGGCTGTCCCAGGACAGGGCAGGACCCAGGGATGGCTGTCCCAGGACAGGGCAGGACCGGGGGATGGCCGTGGCTCACAGCAGAGCCGGACCCGCGGAGTGCGGCTGTCCCGGGGCTGCAGGAGGGTGGCAGCCCGGGTGCCCCCTGTCCCCGCGCTGCTGCGGCGGTGGCAGCGCGTAACCAGAGCTCCGCGCCGCGCAGCCCGCGCCGGCACGGCCGCGCTCGCACAGGTATCAGCTGACGCTGCTGTGGCACGCTTTATTTCAAAGAAGTAGCGGTAACAATGGCTCACAGTAATAACAGCGCTGCCTCTTCCCCCGGGGGAAGGCACAGAATGCTATCTCGCCACATGATCTCATTTCTTTTAAGCTCTGCACTAACCGCTGACATATCGCATAAATGCCTCCTTTATTACCTGCCAGTGATTGTCTTCTGTGCTGGGAATGGCCCCCGGAACCCACGTCCTCATGCCAGCCAAGCGCTGCGCTGCCTGCCTGTGAATTTGTCTGTGTCTGGCGCTCCGGGAGGCCCCGCATCCACCTGAGCATCCTCGGTTACGGCGCTCTGAGACGCCTTTGTTCAGGTGCTTCGCCGGGCTGGGCCGGCAGCTGGCACCGGCCGGGGCTCTGTTGCTCTATTTGCCAAGTCGGTAATTTGCCATTTTAGTCAGGGGTGGGTTTTTTAAGCGGTGTCCAGCGGGTAATGTAGCCTGGCCACACATCCCTGCAAGGATTCTGGTTCTTATCTCTGCGGGTGCTTTCAGACAAAAGCGACATTCAGTCACATCGCTTCCCTTATCAGCTTGCTAGCAGATAAAATAGTTATTTTTCAAATTGCCTCTCTCTTTCCAGTTTTAAGTAGACCTATATAGATACTTTTCAGTCATTTTAGTCTGCAGATACTGGTTTCACATAAACAAGAAAACACATTCTGTTTTGTACAACTGTTCATTCAAACCCCACTTCCATCTGGACAAAGCACATTCTCTGTATTTCATTATATTATGCTTTAATCTGTTCTGCCCAGCCCTGTTTAAATTAAATAAAGGGCAGAAAGTAGCACACAAGTCAGAGTGACCATTTTCCCCAGCAGTGAATTACAGTCTGCTACACACACACACCTGCTCAGGCTGGTGTTGGATTGGTAGATGGTACCTTCTGCCTTCAGCTTTTTCCTTTATTTTTCTGCAATGTCCTGTTTTGAAAAGGCTGGTAATTATTCGGTACTCTGAGTACAGCAATGGACTGAGCTCTTCAATAAATCTGTGCTTTGCAGATAAATATTTTGATCAATGGTAATAAATGAAGCAACAGCAATAGCAAACTGCTGTCTCTGAGCTGTTCCTGGGTGCTGAACCTCTCCAGCTCCCTCCCTAAGCCCACTCCTCCAGGTCTTTAAAGATCATTGAATCACAGAGTCCCAGAATGGTTTGGATTAGAAGAGACCTTAGTGCCACTCCTGTCATGGCAGGGACACCTTCCACTGTCCCAGGCTGCTCCAAGCCCTGTCCAGCCTGGCCTTGGACACTGCCAGGGATCCAGGGGCAGCCCCAGCTGCTCTGGGCACCTGTGCCAGGGCCTCCCCACCCTCCCAGGGAACAATTTCTTCCTAATATCCAATCCAACCTCACCCTCTGGCAGTTTAAAACTTTTCCTCCTTGTCCTGGTACCATCTGCCTGTAGAAAAGGCCCCTCTTCCTCCTTTCCATAAGCTCTCTGGAACACTGCAAAGAAATCTCCCCTAAACCTTCTCCCCTCCACACTGAACAACCGCAGCTCTGCAGGTCCTTCTCCCTGTGCCTGCTCTTCCAGCCAAGCCTGGGTTTGGGTTTGCCAGAGCCCCAGGATCAGCTTTACGGACCCCTGTGGCCTTATCATTCACCACTGGGTCTTAATTTTGAATTCCTTGGGGCTCCTTCCAGCTCTGCCTCTGTGTTCCACCCGAGAAGGACCCCACTGGTCCCTGCTGGTGGCTGGGCCCCGAGTCCCAGGGATGTTCCTCAGGTGTGTAAATCAGTCACAGACTCAGGGCCTTGCCAAGAGCCCACACATTTCCAAATGTACCTTATTTGTTCTTGCCACGCACACACACGCTTCACACACACTTCGTCAGTAACAAATTGGCCCTTGGCAAGCTGATTGCAAAATGTTCTGTCAGCAGGGCTGGAGCTCCTCTCTCTCTTCTCCAGGCTGCAGTTTTGTGGGAGCTCTTTGGGCTCCAGAGGGCAAACCCTGCAACTCAACAGCAAGGGAATTAAGGGAACACTCTGTTCAAATGCTACTTTTTAACATCTTGGGACAAAGCTTTCAAGGACTTATTTTTCCTTGGGCTTTATATCCATTTTAACTCTCTCTCTCTCTCTCCATATAATTTCTTCCTGCTGAAATTCAGACCAAAGATGCACTTGTATGCTACAGTTTCGACTGTATAAATACCTACTGCACTTCTGCAGCCACTGCTCAAGCTGTCTAAACAGCGGCTGTGAAGGAGGGTAACAACTAACATGGAATAGCCCTGGGAAAGTAGAATAATGCAAACTTGGAATGGGGGCGAGGGAAATTGTCTTATTTTCTTTTCTTCAGAAACATGAACTTACTTCCCACTTTTGTTTGCTTTAGTTTGCTGATCTGCCAGGTGCATGGATCCAGTAGGCCAGGGTGCACCCAAGACATTTGCTGGGATGGTTTTCTTTCCTTTTACATTGCTCTTCAGATCCTGTTGCATAAATTAACACGTCATGTTCCCACATTTAGTGGTGGAGGGTTTGTGGTTCAACAGGGGTTTGTTCGCTCTTGCCCTTGTACTGAATCAGCAGCGGGTCTCAAGTAGGATGAGCTTCATCAGAGAGTTGTTGTGTCTTCATGTTGCTGTGTGGGAAAAAACCATCTCTGTTTCTCACTCTTTGCTTACAAGTCTGATGGTACGGAGTTCTAAAATCCTCTTGCAGTTTATCCTCTTGCTGGGTCTTTTCATAAACTTTTGAATAAACTGCTTGTATGCTCCTAGCAAATCTCGGCTTTGCACGGAGCAACTAGAAGTTTTGCATTTGGTCTAAGCTGTGTGAAGAATAAATACCACAAATTATGCCCACATTACAGGAGTTGTTCCGTCCTTCAATCTGTGCAGAAATAGACATGAGTGGGAACCATTAAGACAGGCACCCTCAAAATCAGCATTAGCAGGGCCAGTGTTAGCACAGAGATTTGGGTTCAGTGATTAAAGAGAGGAGTCAAAAATCAGGGCTTTTGACTGATGCACTAAAGTACAGCTTTATTTTTGGCAAAGAGACTGAAGCTCTCCTTAGTTTGTCTAAAATTCTGTTGATTTCCCCCTGAAGTTCACATAAGGGATAGCAGATTTTTATACAGCTGGCTTTCGTTTTTTCAGTCCTTATTGGTACATTGCACTAGTAAATGCTGTTAACTGATACAAATGCTGTCAGCAGGACCATTTGAAAGAGGGCAAAGCACTCCTCCCTCAGCTGAGGAACTCGTTCCTTCCCTGAGCACTGCAAGTGCCTTTGGCTGGCTGGCAGTGCAAGATGAAGAGCTGGAAGATTAAGAGTGTCTGTCCCTTTTGCTTTCAAAACCAATTTTCATTCAGTGGTGGCTAAAGCTGGTGGACAGATGGCTTCAAAAAGCCCTTTAACTAATAGGTTTTGCCAGCCCTACATCCTCTCTTCTGTTAAACATTTCATTCATTATGCAGCTTCAAGGAACGGTGAGAGCCAGCTCTTTCTGCCAGTGTCACCCCTGCACGTAACTCCCCCTGCTTTCCAAAGAGCTGTCAAGAGGCATTTTTCTTCGAAAGGGGTAGAATCTGAGTCTTGCTACAATCAGCTTCTGAAGAGGAAGGGCCTTGCATTCAGCCAGAGCTCTGGTGATTGCTGAGATGGAATTAAAAAGGAGAAGAAATAAGAGGAGGGAAAATCTCAGAGGGTGTCAGGGGGCTCTTTGCCTCAAACAGCCTCGTGGGATGGAGTGTGGAGTACAGACTTTGTTTTACAGCCCCAGCTCAGTGTGCACAAAGACAGTGCCTTGGATGATGCACGGGTTACCAACAAGAGAAAAGAGAAATGAAAATAACACTGCAGCTTTTCCATTCTACGGCTTAATGACTTGAGTAATTAGAGACTGCAGAGCAGAAGTGGTTATTTTTCATTACAAGTCCCATTTTAATTCAGCTCAAAGTCACCTGTTGGTAGAAGAGAAGAGGAAAAACAATGGAGCATTGGTTCTGCTTCTGTGAAGTGCTGGAATTGCTTCCCTCAAAAATGCAAGGAATGAGAGCTCCTCTGGACACGGCAGCCCCGGCTCCAGCAAGGAGCTCCCAGTGGGAGCACAGGCATGGCCATGCCTGGGCTGGGAGGCCTTCTGGGTGCTGGACAAACTTAGATGTGCCTGTGCTTTGTGTCACTTGAGTGTAAAGTACTCGGGAAACTGATTTGAACTGAAGTGCCAAAAGAATTTTCTGGTCTGTTTTCCTGTGAATGACCACGTGGTCAGGAAAAGAGAGGGGCAGTGGGAGGATCAGGCTGGTGGGAGACTCCCTGAGTGCACCAAGCCTGGGTGCTGCCACACTTAGGAAAGGGAAAATCCTCCCAGAAGGAATGAGAAGTGTGTTTCGTCTCCTCTGCTCCTTCTGCTTTCCCATACACACACCTGCGAGCTTAGTGGGCTTTGGACTTGGTTCATAACACGGTCACAACATTTCTGTCTGATAACCAACACAGAAGCAGCTGGGGAGGGAAGATACAAACACACTCTGAGCTCTGAAATGTCTGTTTGTTCTGTTTGCTGTTCGTTTTTCTGCTAAATCTAAAACAGTTTTGGAGTAACTTCAGCCATTGACAGTAAATGGAAATAGGGGCAGGAAGAGGTAATGCATTTGTCATTTCACAGAACATCTCAAACTCCTTTAAACTGAAGGAATTTAAAACATCCTTGTTTTCTGACTGCCTAGCATTTGGAGAAAGGATAGGAATTTTCCCCAATCATAATAAGATTTCCTTAAGTTGCAAGAATTTTTTCAAGTGTTTACAAATCCAAGTCAGTTAACAACTGCTCGCATGAAGAGCTCTGAACAGTTTGATATTGCTGGTGCACAGATTGGCAATACATGGGACAAGTAGCTCAGCAGATTAATTTTTACTCCAGCCACGACTTGCAATGAACACCAACAAAATTTTGATACGTGGGACTCTGCAGACAACATGAATGTATTTTCTGTAGGACTTTTGCCTGGTGTGAGCACTTCCCTTCTTACAGTAATCAGCATTTTGTCCTCAAGTGCTAAATATATCTGTAGGTTTCAGGAAAAGTAGAACTTACAGCTAAGGCTTCATACATCACTCACTTTAGAGGAGACAGTCTGCGGGGACTCCAGCATCTCCCCCTGTGATTTGGGGTGATCTTTCCAGCACCAGGAGAACAGGGAGAACTTGAGGTGACCCACAGCCCTGCACTGGGGATGCTGTAACCACTTACTGACCTGGCAGTCCCTTTCCTTAACCCCATTTCCTCTGCCAGGGGAAAGAGAAGTAGTACAACTCATAAAATTGTATATGTTTGTGATTAGAGAGTTTTGGTGCCCAAACCCATTTGGTCCTAAACAGTGACAAGACACAGTGACAAGCCAACAGAGTAATTCCATGGAGAGTGTAAGGAGCACTTAAGGCATTTCTCAGCTGCTGTTTTGATTCCTGGTTAAAGATTTCAGCAAAACCAGTATGGATGTGTTGGGGGAAATTGGGACACAATTCAGGAATTTGGAAAAAGAGGGAACAACCCATACAACCCGTAAAATTTAGGAACTATTCTGTTTTGCCACAAACCCTAACCTTTTTTTTCTGTCTGCTGGGACTCAAAATTGTCAGTGGGATCTGTGAGGCTGGAATTTGTCCATTCCCCCTGAATCTTCTCAACAATTTTACGAACTGCAAACCAGCTTAAATCTGGGTGTGGAATGGAATATGGGGAACCAGGAGAAGGAGGTCCCTGTTATTGATGTGCCTGAGGCCACTGACATCAAAAGCCTTTTTTAATGGGTTCACAAGTGACAGAGTGAATGGGACCGATGTGGCAAAGAAGCCATCACGAGGGGCAGTTCCAAAGGACCCAGGCTTTCCCTGTTCCTGGATTAAATCACAGCAAAGGAAAGACAATGAATCCAAGAAAAGACTCAAATGTTGAAGTGTTGGAAGATAATCTGTTCTGAGCCAAATCCTGCATTTCAAAACACCCTGACAGAACCTGAATTTGCTTTAGTTCACAACAGCATTAGTCAAGGACTTTATCTGTGTTTCAAAGCACAGCCTCAGAACTGGTGCTGAAATGGCTCAGAAAGTTCCATTTCAGGACAAGTGATGGCTGTGACAAGATCTGTGCCAAAATGATCTGGGTCTGCAAAAACTGGGAAATTCAAAGTGCTTCTTATTTTTTGAATATTTTGGCTCCTATACCCAAACTCACAAGCACAGAAGGGAGAGTTAATGCAATTTTTTAGGTTTCAGTGTGGGGCAACCTCTAACACAGGAGTGTGCATCATCCCAGAGCACAGCTCAGCTTACTGGGCATTAACTGGGAAATGGGAATGTGGCACATCTGTGTGACAGGGCACTCACTTCCTGTGAAGTCAGGGCCTTTGGCACAAGTCTCTCACCAGCAATTACTGAACCCTGCTTAGGTGAACACAAGGCTCTTGCAGAGTTAAAGTCCTGCACGTGGTCCTGATGCAGCCAAGGTTCTCCTGTGCTCTCCAGACATCACCTCAGCCTGTGCAGAGAATATCAATAATTTTCCTGTGCAGTCTTACATCAGAGCTCCATTTCACTGAGGAGGTGATTTTTGTTTGTTTTCAGGAACTGACTTTCTACTAAAGAGTTCTGTGACCTGAAGAAGAAACGTGGTAGGAGTCAGCTGGTCATGGTTACACTGTTCTTGCTGCCCCTCCATCCCCACAGATGTACAGTTCTTCGTTTTACTTGCCTTAGAGCAAGTTTTCATTTGAAAACTCTACTCCCACCCTGCAAATCGTGTGATGCTTCACAGCTTAGAGAAGGAGACAATATGTTCCAAATCATGAAATCATAGGCCCCCCACAAAATGCAAATCTAAGTAATAATATAATTATCATGTAATGATATTTAGCTGTGTTAATTCAGCTGCCCTGAATAATACATGCCTTGAAATCTCATACTGTAATGTAATTTTTCACACCATGTGTTTTGTAGGGATTTGGAGTCTGGGGATTCCTTTTGTTTGTTTGTTTGTTTGTTTGTTCTCCCTTTGTTGCATCATTAAATGCAGCAGAGCATCACTTGATCGAAGGTGTTCAAACTCGTGTGATTTCAATCCACTCAGCTGGGTTGAACTACCAACTGCTTTAATAACCAGTTGCAAGAATAGACTACAGAGTTATCCCAAATAACCCACAGAGGAAAGGAATAAATGTTTTTCTCTCCTCTGCTGATACAAATTCCACACTTGAAGGAAGAAAATTATCTCATTACATTATAATCTAATAGGGGGAAGTGCTCAATGGAATAGATTAATGTACTTTATATTAGCTTCTCTTGAAAGCTGAGGAATAATTTAAAGTACAATATACTTGTAAATATTCAATCATTCAGTGAATCTACCAATCTTTGACTTTGTTAGTTAATGCTTTTTAATTGCCAAAGCAATAACTGAGGAAGGAAAGCACCAATCTAATGGAATTATCTCAAAATACTGTGCTACAAATATCAATCCCAGTGGGCCCCACTCCTGCTGAGACTGTGGAGAGGAGATGGAGTTAGTCAGGAAAAGTTCAAGGTGCTTTGGTGGAGCAGGCAGAGAAGGGAAGGATGTGTCACAGTGAAGAAGCTGTTGAGGTGTGCCAGGAATTCTGAATGCCAGACAAGGGGCTGGAGGACTGCTCCAGAGCAGCAGCAGCTGGAGCACGGCTTGGGGAGGTGACACCACTGCCCCACTCAGCCTCGAGTGGCTCTGGCACTGTGTGTGACTCCTGGGAGGCAGCAGCTGTCCCTGTGCCACTCCTGGGAGCCAGCAGATATCCCCATGTGCTGCAGGGTGGAGATGGAGCACTTGGCACTGAGCGTTTGGGAAGAGCCTCTGATTCTCTGTTAATGGAGAGGTTTTCTACCTCTCTGTCTCTCTGGTGTCCTGCCCATCACCTTTAGCAGCTGGGAGAAAAGGGAAAGGGAGTGGGAGAGCTCATTCCCAGTGCGTGGTGCCTCATGCATGCACCGCCTCAGTCTGCACTCGCCCTGTCCCGTGGCAGAGGAACAGACTTCACCTCTTCTGGGTCTCACTGGCCACAAGCACACCCCTTTACTGCCAGCATCATCTGACCCAGCAGGTTTAAAGGCAGGATGCTCTCCTTAACTCTATTGAACTGATGATAAATATTTCCAGGAACTACAAAAAGGAGAAAAATAGTTTCTGGAAGGATCACTTGTGTAAGAGTGCTCGTGCTGCAGTGTAGGTGCATTGCTGGGTGGGTTGAAGTGTTGTTCTAGATGTATCTCCATCATATGCTAGAGCCACATTTAAGTAATAAGGAGAAGATGATCATAAATCTCACTGAATGCTTTAAAAGATATTTGGACACTCAGACTCACTATGACAGAGTGAAGCTGTAGTATTTCCTTACCTGAGATGTACAGGAATAATTACACAGGTTGTAGAACTTAACAAATTGTCTCATTTCAGGCACTATGAAATGCTAATACATGAAATGACTCAGTCCTCATTCATCATTTCATACCATATAAATCCAGTTTATAATGTTCAACAGGACAGACAGACAGTCAGACAACAGAACAGAACTCCAGCAGTCTTGTCCCTGGCAAACCAAAAGCAAATCTTGGTAAATAAAGCCAGCTCGTTAATGATAAACTACTATTAATTAGCATTCTTGAACCAGCTCTTGAGGAGTTAGATGAATGAGCAGATCTGGAGCCAAGGCAATAATGACTTTCTGTTTGTGTAACTACAGCAGCTTTTAGAAGGTCTAAGCCAGTTCTGGCACAGAATTGACCCAGCAGTGATAGATGGGCAACACGGAGCAGATTTACCTCACTGGACTGAATCCCCTGGTCCTGTACAGCCGAGCACTGGACTCCTCTGGGTGTCTTCAAACAAGGTGAAGGATCTAGAACTTTACCTTCACCAGTTGCACAAGAACAACCTTGCTTAAAAAAACTTGTCAAAGTGTGGAACTCTCCAGTTTTCAGTTCTGGACTCCTGTCAGCACCACTTTGAGCTCACACAGGCTGGTGGTACCCTGAGACACTGGTGGAGCCTGACAGCTGTGCATGCTTTGATGGAAACTTTGTCACTACACACTGCAGGTCCTGCTGGCCACAGAAAAGCTGGAACTTCCCAAGATCTGGAGCCATGGATTCATCTCTGATGTGGAATAAGGTTTCTGGGATGGAGATGGTGACATTCTTAATGCCCAGGATAAAAGGTGTACAACAGACAAGGCTAAATTTACGATGGCTGCACATCACCTCTTGTAATAAGACAAAAATTGCACTGTCCTCTGAAATCCTGTGTAGAATTTTAGGTAGTTGCAGGTAAAAGTAGCTATAAATATGACACAGCCATATGAAGTATAATATAGGAGGCAATGAGTATTTTGTTCAGTTATTGAATGTCTTTTTGAGAAGCAGAAAAATCTGTATAACTCTATTTTGACTTTTTTTGGTTGAAGTGAGCCCTCCTCCAGAGAGGACTGAAAGCCCAGGTGAGATTTCACATGATGATTCTGTGCACAAACCCTTTAGGAGGATTTGGAAATCAGGGCAGCAATAACAGTTACTACAGAGCACGCCTCATTTGGAGAGCATTTTGCCACAGCACCTGTCCTAAAGCAGTGCCTTCATTGCTGCTGGAGTTTCAGAGCATTTGTAATGCACAGCCTGCCCAAAGCAGGAGCTCGGTGCAGAAAACTGCTCACAAGAAAGGGATTGTTGGTCACATTTCCCTGCGAGAAACTCCAAGGTGCCTTTGTAATGTAACCCTTTATTAATGATAGAAATGGAGTCAAAGGAGAGCCTTGCAAGCCACTGAGGTTAACCAATCTGCCACTTAAGTATAACTGTAGTTTGTGTTATCTGTAACTGAAGAAGGTCATGGGATCTATCGTTTGCAGTGGGAGTTTGCAGTGCCAACAAATTAGCATCCAGAGCCCTGGCCAGGCATACAGAGCAGCCTCTGAGAGCTGCCCAGCAGTGAGAGGAGCAGGCTCCCTCCAGCTCCTGAGCCCACTGGCATTTATTAAAACAGCCCCGCTCTTGTTGCCAGCCCTAACGTGCTTGAGAAAGTGTCAGTGGATCCTTGGGCAGGGACAGGAGGGGTGGCAGTGCCAAGGGGCAGCTGAGCCCAGGGAAGGGCCCACGGTGCTGCTCCAGGGTGCACGGGGCTCGGGAGCTGAGCGGGATCTCACCTGTTCCTGCTTCCAGGAAGGCAGCAGCTGGGTAAGCCTGGGAGGAAAAACACTTCTGAGAGGGTAGAAAAGAAAACCAATTTACTTTGAGAGCAATGAATTTAAGTGCTTTTGCCCTTTCTTAACAAGACCAGCTAAGAAGGAGAAAAAAGGGAGAAAGCAAAGTCTTCTTCTTTCCTCCTCCCCCCCTGCAAAATCCTACATGCCCTTTTGGCAGAGATCCATCATTCACTTAACGTGTCCTGCTGAAATCAATTCATGTGTCAGGATTTGGAGAGCTAGAAGAAAATTTGTTTGCTGATCCCATCCACAGATCACTCAAGAGGATTCATAAAGGTTGGCAAAAATACTCACAAACCCACATTCAATTTGCTGTGTAAAGTAATGCATTAGGGAATGACAGATTCCAGCAGGGAGGGGGAAAGTCTGATTGTACAGACCAGTTGGTCAAAGTCCACAAGCACCTTGCAGCACATGCAATTACGTGAAAGGGGATTTGCCTCCTTTGGTGATGGAGGAAAATGTACTTTATAGTGAAAATGTGCCCTGCTGACTGAGGAAGGGAGGGCATAAGGAGGTGCTCTGGGGCTTGGGGCTGTGTGACACGAGAGCATGGGGTGGTCACACAGCTCATGGGAGGAGCAGGTCCCTTGGCCACCATACTCTGAGCCAAAGCCAGCTCCGTGTCCCTGCTGCCCACGGGGTTTGGTGGCACTCCTATTTCCACATTTAATCATGTGGGGAGAAATAACCACTACATAACCCCTCCAGGGCAGCTGAAGGATTTTCTCCTCCAGCTCCTACTCTTCACAGACCTATGAAATGACTCCTGGTTTGGGGTTCCCTGGTCTCTGTCTGGGCTGATGTGGAATCACAGAATCAGGACTGTCCTGACTTGGGGGGACCTCTAAGGATCACTGAGCCCAACTCCTTAATACACATCTTCAAAGCTCCTGTTCAACTCTCCCAGCACAGAACTAAGCAAGGAAGAGTCCAAGTGCCTGTAAGTGCTGAGGAGGAGCTCTCAGGGCACAGGCCTGACCACAGCCTGCTCTTCTGTCTGCTGGTGTGCTGGGAGCATCATGTTCTTGCAACAGATGCAAGCAGGAACTTGCCTTCTGAAATTATTCTTAATTACAATGCAATTAGCTGCATAAAGTAGAAAGTGGCTTTCTGTAATCTCCCATCTGAATAAAAAGGAAGGCTATGGATGTTGTTCAGCAGTGCACAGGTGCTCACCTAACAACAGCCTCCTCACTTTCCTGGGTTCACAGAGTGCAGCTTTGTGCAGAACATGAGAATGGGAGGGCAGAATTCTCCTGACTGTAGCTGAGCCCACACCGAGTGCATTAACCCACCCACAGCTGATGTGCCATTCTGCAGCCTCACTGTGTGTAGTTCCTCTGGTAAATAGTGTGGGCCGTGATGTCACTCTTGCTTGAAGCAATTCGTTAAGTTGTAAATACCACTAATCAATTCCTGTGACTGAATCCTGTGACCTTGGGTGTAATCCATGACAACGCTGACTTTAATGTATTTTCTAGCCTTAGCAAAACTACTTTTAGCTGCCCTTTCCCATTAACTTCCCATCTCACTAATAAAATGCTGAGAGAATTATATTCACCGCTTCTGCCAATTTTAACCGGAAACGATTCTGACTAAGGAATATTAAATGTTGCACATTGGCAAAACTGATCTCTGCTCATCATTGCTGGGGTCAGCAGCCTCCGCCTCAGCCTTTTCTCAAAGACAGACAGACTTTGCAGCCCAGGGTCACTTGAGCAGCTTCAAACTCAAATTTAAAGGGCTTTTTATCTGTGGCCAAAGCAGGAGGGAGTATGTGATCCCTGTCTGTGTGAGACTCCTCCAACCTGGAAACTTCCCTCTTTGAGCCCAGTGCCTCCTTCCTGCCTCTCCTGCCCTCCACCAAACTTGCATGCAGACACTTCTGAAAATGATTGATATTTGTTTCCACTTGGTTGTCTCCTAAAGCAGGAAAATTACTGTACAGACTGGAGGGGTTTAATAGGTTTTGGAGGGGTGGTTTGGGGAGGATGATTGAGGACAGGACACACAAATTGTCTGACAGGAAGGATATTTGCACTCAGAGGATTTTCTCCTGACATGTGAGATGATTCCAGTGGTCCAGGCCCGCATCTTACGAGCTGAGTTGCTGTCACAGGTCCGTGCCAGCTCTTCACCCCGGGGAAGAGCTCTGCATGCAGCAGCTGACCTGGGAAGGTTTCTGTGGCTCAGGGCTGCTGAGCTCTGACTCCACTGCAGTGCCACAGACCAGCACCCTGTGTTTGAGTGAGGGAGAGAGCTCAGAGGCAGAATGTCATCTGCCAAAATCTCTTGTCATTCTGTGATGACATGAGGAATCTCTGCATATTTGGCTTTTCTTCTAGAGCTGTGACAGGAGCACAGGCACAGCCAGCAGCAGATGCAGCCTTGTGGGGCTCTAAATCCCTGTAGTCCCCATGGAGATTTTACACTTGTAATTCTCACTTCTGGCTTTAACAGCTTTGCTGGCTACAGCAGAAATCCTCATTGTTCCAGCACGTCAGGGTGAGAACTTGGTGCAGCAGAGTTGTCTTTCATCTTCCCCCGTGCTGCTGCCCTGCTTCAGCATCTCCAGCCCTGCCAGCCCTTTCCCCTCGGGTGCCTTGGCCCTGCAGCTCCCAGCACCAGGCTGGTTCCTGCACTGGGAACGTGCAGGGCAAGGCTGCAGCTGGGTGATGTGGGTGCATGGGTGGCAAGGGCCTGCAGGGCTGACAGCACTGCTGGAAAGTTTGTTCCCTAGAATCTGAACTTCAGATAAATAGTGCACGCTGGCTGTAATTTAAATTCAATCAATATTCAGTTAAAAAACAAATAGAAAGCTTTTTAGATCGGTGATGTAAGGGAATGTTGGTTCAAGGAAGTAATTACATATTATGTAGAAAAAGTCAATTTAAGTCCTCAATAATTTACTTAAGTGATTTACTTGACTGATGTGTTGTCTTGACCCAATAGGGCAGAGTGACAGACACTCAGCTGTGGCAGAGTTCCAGCAAAACCAGCCGTTGTTACTGTCCAACATAAATCATTAGCTACTGTCTTGTTCCAGGTGTACACAGGTGCTATTTAGAACAAAAAAAAGGTGATAAATTTTATGTTTGTAAACATAACTCTGTCAAAGCTAATCCTGTTTCTGGCAGATGAAGATGTTATCCATACCTCTTGCTAAAGCAATATCCATTTTCAGGAAATAAAGTTACTAGTGTATAATTAGCTGAAATTGGCTGACATTAGGGCAGTGGGGGTACGTGGTGGGTTTAAGTGGACAGCTGGGAAAGGAGCTGCCCTCTGCCAGTGCTGCACAGGGGTCAGTGGCAGGATGGCTGCTGGTGGCCTGGTGGGCCCCGGGGCTCCAGGACCTGCTGCCATCCCATGGCAGTGGCTTTTTAAGGATGCTCTTTGGACTCTTCCCAGGTTACATTCCATACATGTGGAAGGTAGAGATTGCAATTTGTAGCCATGACAACGATGCTGGCATGTGCTGCTGTTCTCTGCTTGCTGTACCTGAGATACAAGGGTCCTTTTAAAAATTACCTCTTGTGCCATGCTCGTCCTTTAAAGTTGAGTGAGCTTTGGCCCCTGAGAAGATGAACCCCGGGGTGCTTTGGGTGGGTGGGCTGAGCTCTGAGCTTGGTCTTGAACAGCACCAAGCCTCAAAGAACAGCACCCAGTCCCATATGCTCCCTTCAGATAGACCTGAGAGCAGCTGAAATCCAAGTTTAGGATTACACAGAAATGTCTGCTGGTGTTCTGGGGTAAAGCTATATGATTCAACATATTCAAAAGCTTCAAGCAACCCATTAGTCCCCTGTTATACCCCTGTTTCCCTGTTCCTTGCTGCCTTGAGTGCTTGTAGCAGCATCTACATCAAAGCAAAAAAACCCCACTAAAAATGCCAAAAGACCCCTAATCCACTCCCCACCTGCACTCCCTTGAAAATTATTGGAATATGATTTAACTAATGCTACTCCATCATTGACACCAGTATGCGTGGTGTCCCTTTAATTCCCATGGACTGAAGATCACCAGCTCTAGGAAGGATCTCTGGGAGAAGCAAGCTCAGGAGCAAGGAGATAAACCAGACTGATGGCAGTTGGACAGAGTAGTGGTGAGCAGCAAAACGTAGCTGAATTCTTCATTAAACCACGTGGCTTTGCAACTACAACATGAAACTGGGGCAGATAGAACCCAGGAAACCACTGTGGGGAGGGGACTCCAACATGTGTTCAGAATGTAGCAAAAAATGGCTCCTGGCAATTTTTCACATATATTCTTCCAGTAATAAGTAGCTTAACAAATCTTGAGCTTGGTTATGCAACGAGATCATTAGATCAGCATTTGGGACCTATTTACTGTGACAGGAAAACAATACATCTATGATCTATTGTGGACTGGGTTGAGATTTCCAACTTCAACAGTAAATATGGTTGATAAATTAAATTAACATGATAACCCTGACATAGTACTAGTAGTCTGTGTATTACAGCTCCAACCAGGTGTTGAATTTCATTCTCAAAGAACCAACCTGAACTTCAGCCCTCTCAGGTCTTCAGTCTCTTCATAAAGCCTATAAATACCACAGACAAGGCTTATGTCATTAGCCTCTTAATGTTATAAACATTTAATGAAGTTAAATTTGAAGTACAACACATTGTAAAATCGATCTGATTTTGTTGGGGAGACAAAGGGAAGAAAATTGTTAGAGTCATTTGGAAAACAAATTAAGAATTACATTCACTTAACTTTGAAGTGGATGAAAAATTATGGCCAAGATGGATGGAGCCATTGTGTTCCAAAGGCAAAGAGGGCTGGGAGCAGGAATCCTCTCTCAGAGGAGGATGCTGCCTGACACAGATTTCCAGCACCCTCAGTGGCAGGCAGCCCCCATCAATCACCTGGGGCATGGCAGGCAGTGCTTTCCTAGAAATTGGAGGAATTTCACTCCAAATATTGCAGCTCGGACACCTCTCCCTCAGAGCAGCCCCTTCAGCAGCTGGGGATTTCTGTGCCTTTGAGCACAGGTCTGCACTGCTCCCCTCCAGAGATGCTCACGTTTCCAGGGATGCTCACCTGCTCCCGGCGTGGCTCCTGCCCCCCAGCACAGCCCTCAAACACGGGGCTGCCTTGTCTGGCTGCAGGACAAAGCCATTCCTCCTGCAAATGCTTCCCTGGAACTGCCTGCCTAAGGAACAGGTTGGCAGCTGAGGTTCTCTCCCCTGTACTGAAGTGGGGGCTTTGCTGGCAGCTAGCTCAGCGTCCTGGCATGGTTTACCAGCACCCAGGGTCTCCTCCAAGTGCTAAGCAGGCAGGAAAGAAGTAAATATAAATAAACCCCTATTACTGAAGGTTTACTGTGTAAAACTCCAAGACAATGAACAGGAAAAAGTGAAGGGCAGTGGACGTGTTAAAATGCTGCAGACAACAGCCTGCTCGGAGGAAAGTGTATTTGTTCTTTCTTTTTAAAACTCACTATTTATTTTCTCTATTCTTCAGATCTAATGTCTCACTAATGAATTCCAGGGGGATTTTTGAATCATGGTGATATCATGGGTTAAACCCCTTCTCTACTTTTTGAATGTAAATTCTTTTTGACATTCTTAGTTATTGCAGAGCATTGACTTCTTTCCTACCACAAAACCAAACGCTCTTTGGTTTTGCATAGTTAACATTTTGCTAATGGGTAGCCAAGATTCTCTCAGCAGCTCAACAACATTTTCTAAAGCCCACTGGCGTTGTTGTAGCAACTGGTGGCTGATCTGTGAATAAAGCAGATGTCATTGTGGCAGGATAAAGGGAGAATAATCTATCACCCGGCCACTGCCACTCCTGCCCAAACAAGTCATCAAAATGACAACTTTGGTGTGTAGCCATTAATTCAGATCTGTGTATCCCCTCATCTCATCTCGTTATTATATCAACCAAGGGTATGTTACAAACACCAAGAGTTTCCCACCCCTCTCCCTTGTCTTTCTGAGGAAGTGCAGCCTGGATGTGCCGAGGCACTGACAGTTTGCCAGCTTCCTTTTAGGGTCTGATTGATTTTGCACTGTTGTCCAAGCTGCTCTGGCCTAAATAAACACAATATATATTCTGGGATGGGTTTTTTTCTTTACTGTTTAATCTGAATTCAGCTCATGTGGCTCACAACTAAAAATGGGCAAGCGTCAAAATATTCTGACAGGTGCCCGAGCTGAGCACAAAAGGAGAGACAGAAGCAGATAAATTGCCTTTTTAACTTCTCAGAAAGGCTTTAATCCATTTATTTTTTGTTTTAGCTTCTGTTCTAATTCTCATAATTTGTACTGAGTTGGTACAACTCACATCCCCCTCTTTTGGTGGCAGCAAACACCGTGTGCTTTAACACTGTCCTATTAGACACTTTCCATTAGAATATTCCCTAACATTTTTCCTGTGCTTGCAGTGCTGAGGCATCAGAGCAACGTGCCCCTACTTTGTGGAGACTTCGAGCTGGGTTTCAGCGTGCCAGAGGCTGTTTGTTCCCTCTGTGGAGCTGCTGTCCACGTCCCCTCAAAAAGCCTGCTCTGCTATCTCCTTTGCCTCCCAGCTTTGCTGATCACTTGACTCGAGGAGACAAAACACAAGACCAGGTTCCTTCCATTTCCCTGGTGCATGACTCATACGTAATGTGGAGGTTATATTAATTACTGTGTGCTCAGCATTTAATGAGCTTGGGAAGGAGTCTCCTCTCTTCAGCTACCCAGAACATGCAGGGAAATCACTGCATGCAGTGAATACATTTCCCAAACCCTCAAATCTGGATGTGTTTTTTACACAAGGAGGCAAATCAGTCATTGCTCAAGTTCCTAAAAAAAAATAGATGGTAGAAGCTGAGAAATCTGGGCCATAGTCCTAACTCTCTCACAGGCTGCCTTTGTGCCCACTGGGCAGCCCTCTTGGGCTCTGTCTCCTGATTTCCTGTCTGTTTGTAGGGATAATAGTGGCTGGCTGGGACCAGGCTCAGCTCAGAACATTTGTACAGTTTGACATCACAGCATTAGAGAAGGCCAAGAAGAATTATCCCGAGGTTTTTTAATATGCAGAAAATACTTTTTTTGTTGTTGTTTAATAAATGACCCATCTTCCAGTCCTGTGTGATGGCATTATGGTCTAACACGACTGCCTGTACTGGGTCTTCTGTGTCTTTCTCCAGTGACTTCTTTCTCAAGGTGATGGGTATTTAACATCCTCTGTAGGATTTTACACTAAAAAATATTCTGCATGTGATGTCCATAGTGCGTATTTCCAAGGGCCCATGTGCAAAAGAAAAGTTGCTAGGTAAAACAGTTTGTGTGAGAAACAACTCACAAAGCAGGTTTCTTGCTGGTCCAAGGGAATAGATACTTGGATTTGGCTGGATGCAAATGAAACTGCACTATGGGCTGTGAAGCAACGGGGCGGGCTCAGCTTTGCTGCAATCTGTCCATTTTGCTGAGCCCTTTCTGTTCCCTGCTGGACTCAGTGGTGTGCCTCCCATGCGTTGATTTTTCAGGGGTTTTCCTTCTGAGGCTTTTTCCTCTGTATTCCAAAGCATTTCTGGGGTGTACCCTGTCTGTTACAGGCCTTTAGTTTCTTTATCTTTCAAATGTCTTTTTCTGTCTCCTAGTAAGAATCATGGAATATCCTAAACTGGAAGTGACCCCCAAGGATCCTCAAGCCCAGCCCCCGGCCCTGCACAGGACACCCCAACAGTCCCACCCTGGGCATCCCTGAGAGTGTTGTCCAAATGCTGCTGGAGCTCTGGCAGCCCTGGGGACATGACCAAGCCCTGGGGAGTCTGTTCAGTGCCCCAGCACCCTGTGGGAGAAGAACCTTTCCCTGATACCCACCCTAACCCTCCCCTGGCCCAGCTCCAGCTGTTCCCTGGGTGCTGTCCCTGTCCCAGGGAGCAGAGATCGGAGCTGCCCGTCGGGAGGAGCTGCAGCCCCCGCTGAGGTCTGACCTCAATCTTCCCTTCTGCAGCTGAGCAAACCAAGTGCCCTCAGCCACTCTTTGTAGGGCCCCTCCAGACCCTTCCCCATCCTCGTGTCCCTCCTTTGGATGCTTTTGCTTATACTGCAGTGACCAAAACTTCAGACAATATTCGAGGTGAGGCCACCTCAGTGCAGAGCAGAGAGGGACAATCCCCTCCCTGGCCCAACTGGCCATGCTGGGCCTGGTGCCCCCCAGGACAGGCATGTCCCCCCTGGCTGCCAGGGCAGTGCTGACTCATATCCAATTTTCCATGCACCCTGCAGTTCAGACTTGGAGACCTTCTTGTTCTATTGATTTCTTTGGTTACAGGCTGGGGACAAAGGACAGTGTTGGTTAATATGCACATTTGGGACATTCACAGTGCATATTTCCTCATGTCTATTGTAATGACATATAATGAATATTCTAACGTTTTGTGAAAATATTGCCAGAAATATTTATACAACATCCTAATTTGAATTTGTGCATCCTGAATGCAGTCTGTAATTTTTCTCTGTTTAACAAATTGATTTTGAAGTGTGCTAAGTGAAAAAGAGTTTTGTAATCCACAGGAGAGCTCACTGAGAGCCTTGTGCAATATGGTATGTAGCCATTATTTGCCTTTTCTAAGTTACTTACAATACCTGTACCAAATAAGACACTTAACAGTGTATTTTAGGGATGTTTTCAGTTTAATTATCACTGTTGAAAGATATATCTCCTTAACTTTGTGCATACATGGCAAAGAAAACTTAGCCATGGACTGATTCATGTTTTATGCAAGTGCTTCTAGTATCAAGCTGAGTGAATTCAGGTTAGTTGTCCTTTTAGAAAGGCCGAGAGGTAAAATCCTTAAAATTTATTTAGGAATCCTGAGTCAAAACATCTTCATTTCCACAAACTGGGGTTGCACGATGGGGTGGGGAAGGGAGATTGCACAATTGACAGCTTCCCAACTTGCAGCCAGGCCTTTTCCCTTCTGCTTCCCACTGCTCTCCCTGCCCCTGCTCCTGGGCTGTGTTTCCTCCGTGGCCCCATCCAGGTTGTCCCCGTGCCCAGCGCTGCCCTGGCAGCACACGTGAAAAGATGAATTTTCCTTTGAGGGCTGCACTGTCCTGCAGCCGTGTGCATTTCAGGGCCACTGTGAGCTCCTTCCCCAAGGAAAAACAGAGCTCTTCTATCCCCGAGCACAAAGACCAAGCTGCTGTGGGGGGAGGAATATCTACAAACCCTTAAATCTTCCCCCTTCTCCTGGTTATTCTCCCTGCCATTCAAGCCCATTTAGCGAATGACCAATTAACTCCACACTGATGGCACATTCTGGTGGGCCAGATTTCTCCTATCTAAGATGACACAGCCAAATTTCCAAATACTTTCTAGCCTAATGCAGCATTTGGTTTTCCTTCCTCTTTAATTCATGGTTCCTAAACTGTTATTCCAGTTATTAAACAAATCAACATTTTTTTTCCTTTTTTCCTCTCCATTTTCTCATCAGCAATATTGTAAAATATAGGGAAAATGTGTACCAAATTGAATACCTTGAGCATCCAGTTTTTTATTATTGTGAGTAAAACTGTTTAAAGATATTTGTCCTTCAATAATTATTCTGTATTATTAGCTGTACATGGCACATCACTGCATAAGGAAATTTACAGGAAGCAGGAGTTTTACATATCACTTTTCTATGGTAAAAACATGCTGCAAAAGTAATTATTTGTAAAGTAACTCTAATTAGTGAGGAAAACACATTTTTAACTATGATATGGTATTCACTAAATCAAAGCCCAATACAAACTGGGGGGAGATTCCAATATTAAATGTTAGATCTGAATTACTTAACCATAATACAGTATTGTAATGAACATCCCTACTGTATGTGGTTGCATTTTAAATCTTGTTGTGTTGAACTGAGGAGGACTAAGAGTAGTGACTCAATGAAAATTGACAAGTCATAAGTTTGAAAGTAAGCTACATTAATAACTTTATTTTGATACCCCATTCTGTTGCCTGAATTGAATAAAAATTCTATTTTGTGTTAAGTGGCAGGTCTGCAAAGAAACTGTGCATTAACCCCTGATATACATTGCTAGGATTAGGTACTGCATGGGCTTGTGTTCTTAAATAATATATATACAGAGAGTGAGTTAAAATCCAAGTCCTAGCAGGTAGGTTGTCAAACTTTGCAGCATCTTTTGTGATGCTTCTGTCTCCCATCTCTGAAATTCTCTGTTTTCACAGTGTTGGGTGGGCGTTTTGCCTGAGAAGGATCAGTGCACACAGGACAGACCTGTCTCACCCACACCTGGTGGCACTTGCTGCTGTGCAGGGAGCCAGTGACACATTCCCATCACTGATGCCTCATTAACTGGGGAGATCCTGCAGTCTGGAAGGAGGAGAGAACCTGATCTGTCCCAGACAACGTGCAGTATCATCTGTAACGCTGGGCCACGTTTCTCACCCAGTGAAAAACAACGTTGGAATTAGACATGGTTTTTTTATCAGTCACAAATGTGTTAAGCAGTAGGAACAGAACGATTCTAAATGCAGAGAAATATTTACCACTCGGATGTCTGAAGAAATCAGCAGCGATAAAAAGGAAATACCACAAAGGGAATGCAAAGCAGCCTAGCTGGGCTCTGAAAAACAAGTGAGTAGTCTTTAAATTCACCTCTTTAAACTTGTCCAAATGCTTTTCTGGATTTTTGGGCTCTGGCCTTTTGGTGGTGGGGGGGGTGTGGAGAAGAATAATGTAAATGCCAAAAGGAGCTGGACAAAAAGCAAGCTTTGTATCCTATCTATGAGAATCAGACGATGTGTGTCATGCAAGTTATTACAGTCACAGTCTACAGTCCTGCCCTGATGGGAATCAGATTTGACAGCAGCACAAAGCAGAGGTTTAACTGACAGCACACACAGCACATTTGCGAGTCATAACGCCACAGTTTAATGACTGACGCATGTGGGAAGCTAATTCGGATTTTTTTTCTTGAATGGGATAAATGAGCATCCAGTTAATACCAATCATGAATTCAAGCCATGTGACAAAATTGATGCTACATACCCTGTTCTTGTTTTGCATATTCTGCAAACTGAGCTGCAGGAAAAGAGCCAGTTTGTACACACATCCGGAGAGAAAGTTCATCCTGCTTTCTGACACATCCACCAATTGCAGCTGAATGCATCCAGCTTGCTGCTGTTGTGTTCACAAACTAATTACCCTTTCTCTGTTAAATAGCCTAAGAATTACAAATTGTATGCCTGTTTTGAGAAAAAGTACAGGTTGAACAAGCAGACGTAGTATAAATAAAATATTTATATAAAAATAGTCTCTTACAAAATATACTCTCTTATCCTATGGTTGATTTTTCCAAAAGATGGAATTTTGTCTGGATTTTCTTATTTTTAGACATATTCCAAACAGGATTTTATTAATGCTTCTTTCTTTAATCAAAGAAAAAAAAAAAAAAAACGCAAAAACTGGTAAAGATTTGTAACCCCTACCACTCCACTTTTGTTCCAGACAACTAGCAGCAAACAGGAGGAAACAAACAAACAAAAACCCCAAAATACAGTGTGTTTGTGTATGTACATATATATAAAGATGCCAGCTTTTGTCCTTAAACATCCAGTATTGTAGAACATATCCTGCAAGTCCAACTAATAGAAATATCCTAGTCAAGAATAATATATACAGCTCCAGTGTTTCCTTGCTGATCCTACAAAATTATTCCACAAAGAAAGCCAGCTATCTACTTTAATTGCAGAATAGTTCCAAAACGGTTGGTAAAGTTCTTCTTTTAATTAAATAAATTAATATTAGTTTTATCTGAATAAATTGTTAAATATTGTTGTTATTATTATGCCCAAGTGTCCCAAATCCCTGTGCTGAAATCTGCAGCTCACACACACACAAGAAAGGCAGATAAAGCAGTGTCTACAGAGCCCTTACACAGTTCTTCTTGCTGCAGCAATTGCTGTGAAGGGGAAAGATGGGCAAGACCAGTAGAAGCTTTTCACGAGTGCAGAAGCCTAAATCTGTGCTATCCACACGCTCCCATGGGCAATTCACGGGCAGGCTCTGTCCATCCCATCCTGTTCAAAGCCCTTCTGCAGGGATTCCTCCCCTCTCCCTCCCTGCTCCCCGCACACAGAAGTGTTTGACCATCCCTCTCCCAAACCGAGAGTTCGCTGCCACTCCCAGAGGCTTCTCCCTGGCCGCTGTCTCTCCGCAAGGCAGTCAGCGCTCCTTCCTTCCGAGGTGCAGGCTGGCTGACATGATCCTTTTCTCTCTCTTTTGTGTGTCTGCTGGCCCGGGGTGGGGTTTGCTTGTTTTTGTTTCTTGGCTGACTTTGTAAGAGTCTGAAACCTGTACCCACAAAAGCAACGAAACGTGAGGAGAGAAGAGAGGGCTCCGTTCACGAGCGTCTCTTTGGGGAGAGGAGCTCTTCCCCGCAGTTCCGCTCAGGTACATCGAGTGCATGTGCAAATGTATCCAGGCCGGGAGCAGCCCTGGGCAGGTGCTCACTTACAGGTGTACACCTCTGTCCTCTCGCTGCACGTGTTGCATTTCACGTAGCAGCACCAGTGGAACTTGCAGTTGCACTGCCACACCCTGGAGTACTGGTGGGTGTTGTAGCCGCGGCCGCAGCACATCAGGTCGCAGCCGTTGGACTGCTGCGCCGTCTTGTTGCACATCCTGCCCTGCGTGCCCACGCTGCCCGTCACCGGGTCCTCCTCGCAGTAGTTGGGGGATTTCTCTATGTACACCAAGTCTGTATCCATGGGTTTGCGGTAGGAAAGGGGCTTCTTGATCTTGAGGAAGGTGGGGCGCTTGTTGCGGCTGGCCCTGACGGGCTCCACCTGCACGGCCTCGTTGTACTTGTCCTTGAGGATGTAGCCCAGCTCCCGGAACTTGGGCAGCGTTGTCCAGCAGGTTTTAGTGGTGCAGGACCCCGAGACCCCGTGGCACTTGCACTCTAACTTCATGTTTTCCTCCAGGATCTGTGGTTAGAAGAACAAAGAAGGATGCATTAACACCAGGGCTGTTGGATGAACACTGGGTGACGCTCAGGGACGGGTTTGTTCTGCAGTGGGAGCTGCCACTGCACACAGGTCACGCTGTTGTCCCAGGCAGCAAATGCTCATCAGTATGACCCAGTCTGCCTGCAGAGCTGATTCCCCTTCTGCACTGCGAGTTCAGCAGGGAGAATAACTCTGCCTAACTCCACAGCCGAGGGACCAAAGCTCGAATGGGACCCTCCTCAGGCACAGCTTTTCTTCAACATGATTGCCCAGTGCCCGATACTTTCCTTTTGAAGTTAACAAGCCTCACCTTCCCTTCTGCCTTCACATCCCCTGAAACTCTGTCCCTGTATCTTCTCCTGCTGTTTACCAGCCCCATCTTTGCCAAATAAAACTGGAGTCCGGCCTAGTCCCTGCTCTGTGTCCTGGGCCCTACAGCTGACCCCAAGCAGCAGCGCCACTGGGACAACGCAAGCAAACACGCCTAATTCCAGCAATTAATTTCCCACTGTCTTTCACTTGAAAGAGGCCACAATAATTTTGATGATGAAACTCTGCCTAACCTGGCAGAGCCCAGCACTGGAAAGCCCAGCCAGAGGGATTATCAAGGCTCAGGGAGTGGTCTCATCATTTTTCCCCTGAGAAAACCCAGCTGATCCATGGAGCTCCAAACCTGGGCAGCCGGGAAGGCTGGAGGGAGGTCAGTGACATGGAAATTGGAATTAACCCTTTGTTACAGCCTCTCCCATCATCCGGGGTGTTTGGAAACAGCAGACACTGTCACTGGCCATTTCCAGCAGAAAACAGCAGCCTGCACTGAAGGAGCCCAGTCCAGCTCCTGGGCTGGACATGTGCGGGGACCTCGAGCCAAAAACCTCGGTGTGAGCTGGGGGTGGCAAGGACAGAGCACTGACCTACAGGAAGGTGCCCCTGCCCATGGAATGAGGGCTAGAATTAGATGAACTCTTCCTATGCAAAGCATTCTGTGGTTCTGTGATTTTTTGATTCTATGAAATAGCTTTATTTTTATTTTAGTCTATGAGCAGATTGTCAGCACATGTGCTCTGAAGACAGGCTCACAATCCCAGAAAGCACAGGTCCAAGCCTTTGACACAAGTGAACTCAGCACATGCTAGGTCACATTTTGTGCTACTGGTTTTAAATCAGCTTCTCATGCAAACTATCTAATGACTGCCCTAAAACTCAGATGTGAGAAAATTCCATATTCTGATCTACATCTTAACTTCTGCTCAAGCCTTGGCTTTATCTTGTTATCTTGAGTTTCTCTCTCAGCCACTGCATACTTCTTTTATTGCTCACTCATTCATAAGGCAGGACACTTGGAAGATAGATGAGGAGATGGAAAAGGAGTTATAGCACAGAAACCGGAAAAATAACATAAATTCCTTTAGCCTTATTTGTACCTCTTTAAAAGCTCTCTTTTTTGAAATTGAAACTAGCCAGGGATACATTTCTCAGCCCTAATTCAATCACTGCTCTTGTAGAAGGGGCTGGCCTTACATCCTGGTATGATGTTCAAACTTGCAACAAAATATTTCCAATCTGCCGTGAGGATCCGCCAAATTGGCTTGGAACATTCACACAAAACACATCATGTGCCATCTATCCAGGTAGGGCTTTTTTCCTGAAGTGTAGTTAAGTAGCCTAAATTGCCTTTTGGTTTATTTCATTACCGTCCCATTTGCAGCCAGCAGCCTCTGAGGGATGGGAGCTCCTCGGGAAGGGGCTGAGCCAGCAGCCTCGTGTCCTGGGCTGGGCTCCTGCCCCGGTCACAGCGCCCCAAGCACGGCCAGCCCCTGCTCTCAGCTCTCAGCCAGGCCTGGGCACGGGCACTCGGGATTAAAAGTCTGCTTTTGCCTGAACAGGAGAAGCTTGAGCAACACCAGCTGAGCCCCAGTGACAGGGGTCCTTCCTAGAGGTCCAAAAACACTTGGAAGGGAATGGGAAGGAGCAGAGGGATGAGAAAGTGCTGCTTTATTGTTCTCCTTTCCGTTTACTGTTTCTGTATTTTCCTAAGGTTTACTGGCTAACTCTCCCTTTCTCTCTGCATTTGTCAGAGGTGCCAGAGGTTCCAAACTCTGTGCTGGAATCTCTCTGGCACATCTGGCTCATTTCTGTCCCCTGCACTCTGCAGCTGACCTGTCCCCTCCAGACCTGCCTCCTCTAACCCAGCCTCTCCACCTGTGGCTCAGGACCCCTTTTGTTGCTTCTGTTCTTGCACACAAATCCATCCTGCTCTCTGGATTGTCATGCTCTCTGCACTGCCATCTTGCCATGTCCTGCAAATTCAGCAAGCAATGAACTGGCTCCACGGCCTTTAGCAATTAGGCTACATGGAAATGGAACCTCTGGCCTCAGCAAAAGCAAACCCTGCACTGGTGATTTGATGGTTTTGTTGTATTCTGATAGCAGAAGTGCTTGGACTATTTGTTTTACATTAAAATATGTGGATGGCAGTATTTTAATGCTATTATATTATTCCAGTACCCTCTGATGAAACAGTGCCTGTAATATGGGGTTCCTTGGGTAGGGACAGCAGGCCTCAGTCTCTTCCTTGGTTTCCGTGAGCCAAAAGCAGCGCCCTTCCCTTAAAAACTTGGTCTGTGTTAAAACCAGAAAGCATTCTTCACTTCATTCCAGGATTTGTTTCTTTGAAGGAATTATCCAGCAGCTCATACTTTTTACATCAGATTAAAACTTTAGGTATGTTCCAGACTGACTTTTCCTAAAATGTAAGAGCCTGGAGGGCACAAAATTTCAATCCTAGATCCCAAGTTTCTTACCAAATGACCGTGTCCAGCTCCACCAGCCATGGGAAGTAAACCTGTATGCACCAGTGGGTGCTCTGAACTGGATTAAATGCAGACAAAGAGCTGGAGTTCTTTTAGCTTTGTCCACTTTTTCTTTGCGCTCCTACAGCAAACTGTCAGTACTTGTTTCTCCCTCTGTCTCCCTTTGCCATTTGCCTCTGGGAAATAGTTTGTGTGGGGAGAGCCGGGCTGGCTCTCCCTGCTGATGTTATCTCCGGATTGCAGCACCTTTGGGCACTGCTCTGGGGAGCAGGACGTGTTTGCTCTCCCCTTCAGCTTTGCGGGGAACGTGCGGGCTTGGCCATGGGAGGGTGGCAGCAGCAGCCCAGGAGCTGCTGGGGCTGTTCCAGCCCCGTGGTGCTGCTGTGGCCCCAGAGCCTGGCTGGGGCAGGCTCAGCCAGGGGTCCTGGGTGTCCCACCCTGCTGGGGGGCACATGGAGAGCTGGTTCTGTGCCTGGCGTGCTCAGACACAGCACTCACACCCACGCAGGGCTTTTCTCAGCCCAGAGTCTGTCCCGAGGTACTCAGTGGTGTGTCCTGGGCTCCCAGCACCAGAGCAGCTGAGCTCCCCAAGGACCCCACACATCCTCGCCTGTGGGGTCAGGGACTGCCCAGCCCCGGCTCTGCCACCTCAGCTCTGCAGCCCTCGATGCCAAAGCTGGGCTGAAGGACCAACGTCTCCAATCTGGAGATCATCCCACCTCCAGATCACCCCCCCTCCAGCAGATTCCCGTGGGAAGGGGATCAGTACACGGCCAGGAACCCTCCAGTGCTGCAGCCAGAACAGCCCCGGCCCCAGGCTGCATATGCAGCCCAGGTAATTAGTGAGGCACTGACTCCTGTCCACCGAGGCCATGATCTTGCCTAATTTTGTCTGACATCAGATCATCCGGGTCAGGGAATTCCTGTCTCCTGCAAAAGTCTGCAAACACATGCACAAAAGGTCAAGCAAAGCACAAGTATTGGCAAAATTAGTGAGATTTTCACTCCAGAGAAGAACATGGCAGGGCTTGGAGAGAGGCCACAACATTTCTGTGGGCTGGGGAGGGCCATGGGAAGATGGCCCTTTCAGCTGGTGGAAGGTGAGGTTTGGTGATTTATATTATTACAGAGGCAATTGTAGCTCCTTAAATAAGACCTAGCTCCTCAAACTTTGGAAATAATGTTGAGATACATTTGTTTTTTCTATTGGAAAGGATTCACTGAATAAAAAGAACATTCTAAGCTAATAGAATAAAGCCATGTCTTATTTAGCCTTTCAACAAAATAACTTGAGAACCAAATCATGTGTTGAGTGAGACCAGGAATTGGAAAGGGCACTGGGTGGATGTGTAGCACTGACTGGACAGACAGAAAAAGGACTATATCTCTTACATGTATTAGGAAATGCCTCTGCCACTTGTTTTATCCAAGTGTGAGGTTAATCTCAAAAAGATGCTACTGTTTAAGTCACTTGCAGGACTGTTCTAGCACCAAAGCTCTGAAATCTGAGGGTAGTACAAGTAAAACCTGTTGCTTTTTGATTGGAAAAAAAAAAAAGAACAGGAGAGAGCACAAAAAAAAAGAAACCCTGCTGTCAGAGACAAATCCTATAGAATCTTTAAGAAATGTGAGAAACTGCATAAAAGCCACTCAAATGCAAGTTTAAAATTAGGAAAGGCACACTTAAACAGAAAAGATGGAAAACATTCCCATCAGTGGATGGCCACTAATTATATACACAGAGCTGCTGTTAAATGACTTCTGTGGGAGCACATTTTGCACTGATCTCCTCTGGCAAACTGACTGGGATGAGCTTGGAAACGAGTGTGTCCCACACTGAGTGACTCATTCCAGACAGGCTTTGATACCTCACTTGAACATTTTATGAAGATCTTATTAAGCACAGCCAAAAGATGTTTTTTCTCATGTTTTTGATAAGTAAATCCATGCAGAAGAATATCTGAAGTCAGTATCAAACAACTTTGCTCCTGAACACCACGAGCTGTGACTATCCCAGAAATCCTGCTACCCCAGGCAGGCTGAACCCTTTTTCCTCATGACAAGAATTTTTGTGTTTTAAATAAAAAATGAGTGGGGAATCACCACAGCACGTGACCTACATCAATCAAACCACCTTTGCACTTTGCTTTGAGTAGGTGTCTCAGGAAAATCAGGCAACCTGCTGGTCTGAGGACTGGTTATGCAGAGAGCCTGAGAATGATTCATTCTGATAAATGACACCCTGCTGCAAACACCACAGCTGGGTGGGATTTCCCAACACCACCATCTACCTTCACTAAGGGATATCCTGTTTTAAAGAGCAGAAAAACTTTTTCCAGACTTGAAGTCATGACACCTTCAAAAATGAAGACTTTAGAAATTTTATACTCTGATAAGTTCAATCTTTTTTGTCCTATTTCTGACCTTTCTCTATGCCACCCAAAGCAGGAGATTCCTTTTATTTCTTGTATGCCATTTATAGAGTTTCATATTTATTTTTGTACTTTCTGCCTGAAATATTAGTTGCCCTTTACTCCATCGTTATAAAAAATTGATCATATGCAGGAATTGTTTTTGAAAAGCAGCTTCTGTTTCCCCAGTATGTCAAACAAGTCAAGAACAAGTATTAGTTAGACTTTCTTCATGGTCACAGTGCTCACACAATGCTGCCAGCACGTGCAAACAGAATGAGATGTGCTCTTCTCTCCCTGGGCAAGTCGTGTTGTTTAAATCACAGGGCTGGTGCCCTTCAGTCACTGCCTAACACTGTGCAGAATAGCAAATGAACGAGAGCAGGGCCAGTAAAAGCTGAGAGGAATGCAGCAAAAAATATTTTCTCCTGCATATTTTTCTTATGCTTCTGATAACCTCTGTGACTTGCTGTAGACTAAATCAATTTATCACCACTTCTGGGTCCAGAAAGTAAATTTCACAGAATGCTTTCGTAGCTGTTATTTTCGCAGAATAGCTGAACTTGGGACAAAAAGGACATAACTGGTTTCAAAAGGTGAGATTTAATGAGATGGATTCTCACACAACCTAATTAATGCTCTTCTCAAACATAAGGCCTGGCCCTTGCCTTTTTTCAAGCTTTAGGAGCTGCTCTGTGAAATAAAACAAGGTGTCACAATACCTCAGAGCCATAGACACATTTAGGGGGGAAAAGCCCTCCCAGACCATCCAGTCCAAGCTGTGCCTGATCCCCACCTTGTCACTAGCCCAGAGTCCTGAGTGCCACATCCAGGGTGTCTTTGGACACCTCCAGGGATGGGGACTCCAAACTGCCCTGCCAGTGTTCAACACCTTCCATGAAGAAATTCTTCCTGAGAGCTCAAATTCTTCCTCAGCTTTCTGGTACTGAGGGGTCCTTCTAGGACAACACCCTCTGCTCTTGGGATAAATTTCTGCCCAAGCCCTCTTGGTTTCACAAAAGCAGCTGTGCAAGGGGATCCCGTGCATGTGGCTCAGGCTCGGAGCTTGCCCGGCCCTCAGGAGTTCTCTCTGACTGCTCTGCAAACCTAATCACGCTTCATGAAAGTCAAATGAGGCTCTGAAGTTTGCATTTACCTCCATTAGGACCCTGCCTGCAGAGATGGTGGGCATGATGTGGCAGCCCCTGATGCTGACAGCTCAGCATCCGTAGGGGTTTGAGAGGAGGGACACCCCCAAAACCCCCTGTCCCCTGGGCTCGGGCCCTCCTGCCTCAGGTCTGCCCAGGGGTTCTCGCCTCTCCTCCCTCACCCTGTCCCTTCCCCACTATCTGAAAACAGCTGCAGGACCCCTCTCCTTCTCACCTCTCTCCTGAACACCTTCCAGCTCTCCCCAGACAGAAAGAAGCTGCTCTCATCTCTCTGTGGCCATCAAAATGCAAATCAAAACCATTAATTCCCGAAGCCTCCGGTTGGGTTTCCCCTGCTTTAAAGGGACTGGGACAAAGTTCCTGCTTTCTGTGTTTTCTGTGGTACATTCAGTGCAAAACCTCCTCACCCACCCTCTCACAGGAAATGCTGTTAGAAAACTACAAATTTCAACTACGAATTTCCAAATTAGTGCTTAGGTAAGTTTTGCGTCAGGAAAGAGACTGAGAGCAGCATTTTCCCAGTATCTGTTGGAAGCAGCTGGGAAATGGGGGGTCCTGGTGTGCCACTTTTGCTGATGACAAAGGCTCACTATTTGAAAGGTGGCCTGGCAGTTTATTGAGGGGTCACTGCTGTTCTGGCTCCTGGGTACAGCTGCCTGCAGCACCACTTGCCTTTTGGTCCTGGGGGGTTTTCTATTTAAAAGCAAGGCAAATATTTTAACAGAAAAAATGGAAATAATTTGAAAGCATAACTGTCAATGGGGTTGATAAACTACTTGTTTTTGAAAAATAACTCTTATGAGACACATTATCACCTAGATTAGACTGGATCAATGCAGTGCCAAGTAAGTGTCATCATGTAGGAAGTTTAAAGATCTGTCATAAAAAGGAACTTGGAAAAAATAGTTCTGAAAAAAATCTGATTTCTTTTAATGTGCTTTCACATGTTATTATTAGAATATAGCTGAATTGCCTTAAAGACATTCAACATGTGATTTTATATTCTATAATTAAATGAATATGGGATTTCCTAGCCCCTTACTGAAATGGGATTGTGAGATTAAGGGAAAATTTTTCTAGGATCATTACTTGCTGCTGTCCAAGCAAAACTGACACTGTGGACATGATGGATTTTAGTTTGTGAAATACTGAACAGTCTTTTTGCCTGGCCTACCTGGGCACTTTGTAGGATGAAGCTGAAACAGGCTGGGAATGGGGGTCGTGGCACAGAATTACAGATAGAGTTGTTGGTTATGTTATCTAGCTTTCCTTCCTATCACTACATAAGTTTTCCACAGTACATATCTTCCTTTCCAAAAAGATACTGGATAGAAGGTTCATGCCAGAAGTGAATAAAAGATGATGATCGAGGAGTTTTGGAAATGAAGAAGCAGCATGGTGCTCACTGACACTAAGACACTAAGTTTAGAAAGAAAATGAGGCAGCAATTTTTCTGCCTTTTGACATGCTACCCACATAACATTTCTTCTTAGGTTGTATCTACCTTCCTTACATTCTGGTCACCAATTAAAAATCACCCTAAAGTACTGATACTTCCTATCAGGACTCTCTAAAATAGTGATCTGTGTGGTGTTTATATCATATTAAAAATGTCATGGATGGCCGTTGCAAAAAAAGTCATTTTCCTTACCCTGCTTCACCCTACAAGCTCATCCCTGCAGTCAGTGCAAGGATCAGAGCAGTGAAGCCAATGACATCCAAACTGAGCAACATCTACTGACCTTGACCCCTTCAAAGTCAGTCCAACCCTTCCAGCATCCTACATCCAGAGTGTCTGGTTTAAGTTTTCATCTTGGGACAGCGATCTTCACCCATTCTCTGGGCTTCTGAACAAAGATGTCATTAAGAAGGTAATTGTGCTTGTAGTTTATGTTTTAGCATGGTATTTCTGAAGAAACAGGAAACACTCCCAGGTAAGAGGAACTGAATTTAATAATGCTCCTCAGTTTGGGAACACAATGAGTCAAACTCTGAGGGTTATTCAGACAAGGATGTCACTGCTGCCCCTCAATTTGGGCTTTGTCATGGAGCCTGAGTCATTCTGCACATAAAAAAGATGCAGGGAAAACAAGAAATGACACTGGAATTCGTCCTCGTCACAGCGGATGCACACGGAGAGGAATGACCCAGGCCTGACTCATTCCCACTGAAATTCACCTCCCGTGGGCCTCTCCCAGTGGAGGGGAAGCTCTCCAGAGAAGTGGTGCTGGCAGTAAAGGATTGTGTATAAAGATTTGGGAGCCACCAGGTAGAGCATTTTGACAAACGCTTAAGCTGTCAAGAGAAAAGTTTCCAAAGAATGATGCAAACCAAGAGAGCAGACAAGTAATCAGGAAACACCTCTTGTGCTAAACTAACAAAGCCAGGTACTGGCAGGAGCATGAGCTGCAAAATATTATCACTTCATATTGCTTCCAAACATCTCCAACCAATAGCCACACACAGTTAATTACAGGTTCATTTGGTTGCATACCAAACTGTGAGACTTAACCCTAGGGGAGCCAGCAGATGATACTACCCAGGACATTATTCACCATGCTGGAAAATGTCTATAAATTTTAGTTCTCCAAGACAGTAGTTTAAGTTTAAAGGGATGTTCTTCCTTTCTATTGGCCTTCTTAGGTAATGTCCAAGTAATTCTCTGTCAGTTTTGCAGTACTGCCTTTATAAAAACACAAAGTTTCTAAGTTCAACTTCTTTATTAACTCCTTTGGTCTAGAACAAAGCAGGAGCCATGCTTGTATTTGATAGAGAGACATTTAAACTTCAGTCCTAACACCGTTCACAGCTCAGCAAATGGCAGAGACATGCTTTGCCTACCTGCTCTTTGCTGAGCTGGGAGGAGCACCTGAGCTACCTCACAGCCATTCCCATTCCCTTCCTACTCCCAGCCCCACTGTTCTCCAGGGATAACAGGACAGGGTGGTTGTACCCTGGGGGGGATCTCACCAGGCTGGCACGTCAAGCAACAGCTGCTCAGGGAAGTGAGAGCCATTCCTGTCAGTTTAAAAGAAATTTCTCATTATTCTTCCAGATAATCTCCATGCAATTATGTTAGTTATTGTAAAGCAGAAGCTGGATCACAATGACAGAGTGTGTATTGTGAACAGACTTCCACACATGTTGTGTTTACAATTCAAAATACTCATGTTATCATAAAGTAACATGATTTTGGTGTTAACTGTAATATTACAAAGTTGACTTTCCAATTAAGTTTAATCCATAAGGGCTTTCCCCCTCCTGCTGCAGCTGGGACAATAGGTCCACACTTCCACGATTTCAAATGGCTCCCACTTATCAGAGATAAGATCCTACCAGCAGAGCCTCTCTCTGCAGCCCTGCAGCTGCCAAGAGCAGCACGCCCGGACCCAGGCCAAGAATTTTAACAGGGATCTTCTGGCCTGTTCTCAATGAAAATTTTCTCCTATGCAGAAGAAAGTGGAATTTCCTAAATTCATGTGTAATGCTGAGTGCAGCCTAAGCACAGGGTGCCCAAGGAAGCTGTGGCTGCCTCTGGATCCCTGGAAGTGTCCAAGGCCAGGCTGGGGCTGGATGGGTTTAAGGTCCTTTCCAACCCCAACCATCCTGTGATTCTGTGATTCTATCATTTTAAGCAATAGTTGAAGCTTTGTCCTACAAAGCAATCTCATGCTAACAGAAGTCACTCTGGAGGTTTGCTGTGTGGATGGATGGGGTTCCCCTGGGCCAGCTCACCCTCACAGCACCCAGTGCTGCTGCTTTTTCTCAGCAGATCTACCTGCCCACCACCTATCCACAAGTTCAGCAGCAGCAGCAGCTGCCTGCAGTGCCATTGATGGTTCCCCTTTATAAGCCATGCCCAAGCAAGTCTTCCCTTTGAGATGGATAGTTTTAACAAAGGGTTAACCAGCTCCAGGTCTCCAGTTCAGAAACCATGCATGTCCATAGTGCACCTTTAGTGTATTAATCTGATCTCAGTTTTATAAATCTCTCATTAAGGGGTACCTTAATATAAAGCAGAAGTGTGTTGGATCAAATTAAACAAATATCTCAATGCTAAGGTATTCCTTAGAATAGTTATTTAAATCTACGGTTTTCTAGAAAATATTTTAGGACTTTGACTACACCTTGCAGTCTAAATTTGCACTAAGTATAGCAAGGCAGACCTCTCAGGCTGGTTCCCTGGGAAAGCAAAGCATAAGCACTCACTTGGTGTCTGGCTTCCTTCTGCCTTCTCATTTCCCACTGGAAATTTCAAAGTAATTTCAACTAAATGTGACAAAGTGTAGACATTTTGAAGAAACTTCTGTGAAGTCTTAATCCAAGTTTTTTGGACACATTCTCTTGACTCCTTGTTGCACTTCTTCATTTACAGGCTATTGTGCCTTGTCGATAGTTAATTGTGTTCTACACCTGCAGGATTTATCCACCCAAAGATAACAGGGTGTGCTGTGGCTCAGTGAACATCTCCTGGGGGAGCAGCTCTGTCAGAGGCTGTGTGGCTGTCCCCTGACAGTGTGTGGGCTCATTTTTGGTGCAGGATCTGGAATGCTGTAGGCAGGGCTCGTTGCCTCAGTGCAGGCCACCAGCTCGCTCCCACAGGAGCCTGGCTGGAGCTCCAGGATGGAGCTGGCTCAGATCTGGGTTACAATCCCTGCCATGGCATTCCTGCTGCTTGGCCCAGGGACACCCTTTAGGTGCAGCTCACTTTCAAGTACCAGAAAGCTCGGCTGGTTTCAATAACCAGCACTAATTCAAATTAATCCCAGTGCCCTCTGGCACTAACTGGGCATGAGAGCCAAGCATCCTCCCTGCAGTTCCCTGAAACCTTTCTGTCCTTCCATAGCTCAGCTCTGCATCCTTCCAGTACCAACAGGCCCAGTCTGTGTCCTTGGACTAAAAGGTTGTTCTTCGTTCATTGATTTTTTTAATTGTTTACTTCAAAATACCTGGAAACTCTATCCATTAAAGCAAAAGTCTGTTCCATTTGTACAGCACATGCCAGCAATTATTTCTCTTGGTGAGCATTCAGGGCTTCATGAGCGCAGAGTTTTCTGCCACCACGTGTTAATGACAAGGTTTGACCCAAAGCTTGGTTTAACTTTCAGTTTTACCAAAACCTCTGCTGAGTTACAGGCTTAGCTCAGGTAACTGAGTTCATGTTCCTGACTCATCACTGAGGCACTGGAAACGTTCCTGGAGATATCTTCAGCTCAGGCTCGGGGGGTCTGGGCTGTAACTGCAGAGGATTCCAGTTTCACACAGCGTGGAGCAGAGATCCTGCCCCACATCCAGGTCTTGGGCTTAATTTGTCAGAGATTTAATGAACGAGGCTGCACAGTGGGAGATCTCCACCAGAATTTGGTGTGCACTTCATGTATAAACACAGCCCATTTCTGCATTAAAAGTGCTCTCAGTGAGCTGACCTAACCATTGGTTTCCTGCTGACTTGGCCAATACCAATCTTCTTTGAGTTTTGCTAAACTGCAGATATGGAAGATCCCAAGGAAATCAGTCTTGGGTTTGGAAACCTAAATTTGCAGTGTGACAAATGTCAACTGGAAGAAACAGAACAGTTCTCAACAGTTATTTCTGAAAATTTTTCAAAAACTTAGGCCGAAATTCAGGTATGAAGCTCAAAAATCTGATCTCAACAAAACATCAAGGAGCACAGGTTAATAAAAACAATACAAGGCAGGACAGACAAGCTCATAGGTCACAGTTAAGGTTAACAGGTGCTGGGGTTTTTTCTTGCAACTTTTCAGTCACAGAATGGCTGGAAGAGACCTTGAAGCTCATCTCGTTCCAACCCCTCCATTTTTTTGTTCCATGACCAGGATAAGTTTTACAACTCCCAAACACAGCAGGAATCTGCTCTGGGATGATTGTGCTCTGTGAAAGCTGCATTTGCTTCAAATCAGTAATGTGTCTTTTGTTCTGCAACAGGAGAGACACCAAAGAGTCTACCAAGGCTCCACAGATGCTGAAAACCCTGGGAGAAGGGAATAATCTACACAGCACCTATTTTTGTCTAGCTGATATTCCCCTCTGAGCACTGAATGATAAGTGTGGTCCTATGGGAAGTGTTGCTAACTGTTCAAAGAGAAAGGCCAGATTAAATCAGAAATTGTTCAGAAACCTGTGACCCGGCCAGTGGCTTTGCTGAGCAAATTAATCATCAGAGCAAGCATCTGATTATTGCCATTATAAAAGGTGCCTGATATTAAATTTGGAAATTGAGATCTCTGTTATTTATGAAGAGAGCCTGGCCCTCAGTCCCAGCTCTCTGTCAGCAGCATGACAGACTGTCAACTCCAGTAATCACACACATGAAATGCATGTTTTGCTCATAATGCCAGAATCCTCTAAAACTGCGACTGCAGGCGAGTGATAGCATTTATCATTCCCTAATCTCCAGCATAAATAAGGAATTCAGTTTTCAACCACATGAGATATAGGAGGGAGCTGAAAGCCAAAATACAAGTAGGACCATGTATCACCATTTCTGATTAGCTGAAAGTGGAGGACAAGTGGAATGAAAATTCATTCTTGTGGATTACAGTTCTTGTGCAGTCCAATTCCCTCTCATAATTTAGACCAACATTAATGCTTCCTTTATCTTTACTCTGGGCTGTTGAGAAGATGCAGAGCTTGTCTGTCAAGCTCGGACTTGCTTTAAGACTATTATCTAAAAAGTAGGAAAGCCATAAATAGTGCTTTGATCCTTTTGAACACAAACAAAATACTGTAAGGCTGCAAGGGGTGTGTATTTCTTTTCACACCTAGGAGGCTGCCCAGCAGAGCCTTGGGAGGGAGTTGGATGGGATTTTGGAAGCACTCAGCTGTGCCCTGTGGTCCCACCAGCCTCAATGGGAGCTTTCCCATTCAGTGAACTGGATTTACTCCAAACTCAGTGCTTGGCCTTTCTGGGAATCCTGCTGGCCCCGGCCAGCACAGGGTGATGAAGCTGCCAGGACAGACTTTGTGGCATTTGAGGCTCCTTTTCTAACTGCACTGAAGTCCAGCTGGGATGCCAGGCCTTGGGGCTGGACTGCTTGGAGGGAAGGCAGGGACTCAGCACTGGGTGTACCTTGGATAAATGGAACTGGGTCCAGGTCATTGGGTGGACACTCCTCTTTGCCTCTACGCCCACATCACAGATTTGCCAGAAGATACTTTTACAGATTCCGTCTGGTCACAGTGAGGTGCAAGCCCTGTATGTAAACCTCCTCCTAAACATTCTCTGTCTGCCTGGTTTTAATCTAGGCAAAATATTGTACCAGGAGAGCTCCTAGGACACCCAACATAGGCACATCTGCTGCACCGAGCACCAGATTTCCTGGGTTTGTGTGGCGTTTTAGCAGTGGAGCCAATATTTTATCTATTAATACTACTGCTCTGCGAGTGGAAGTGCTGTGTGTTGTCCTGGCTGAGGATGGTTTGCAGGATGTTTGGGGCATGCTTGTCTCCAGCACAGTGGTGCCACTGCCAGGCTGCAGGTCAGGATCTGCTAACCTCCCCTGTCACAGCTCTGACACTGGCAGTGGGGTCTGGAAGAATTGTCACTGCTACTGTCAACAAGGGGCACCATTCAGCAGAGTGTTTGAGGAGCATCCCTAACATTGTGAATAGGAGTTTCTGAAAAGGAAAATGAGGAACATTTCTGTGCCCATGCCAGAAAAACCAAACCAAACCAAACCAAATTAAAAACCAAACCAAAACAAAAAATCCCACTACAACAACAACAAAACATTGGAAAACGTGGAGTGCAATTGCAAAGTCACTGCTAAATCCTGAATTCCAGGAAACGTGGCTGTGCTGCTGGTACTCCAATATCCCTTGATTGCTGGTGCCAGGAGTGTCAGGCTAGCCTCTCCCAGTCCTGCTTGCCTTGAAGCCTCTCTCTGAGCCTCTCTGGAGTCTTCAGCAACTGTGAGCAGCTCCAGACACTGGAGCTTTATTCTGGTGTGTGCCATTAGGGCCTGATGGACTGGGAGCAGCAGGGCACGTGTGGCTCTCTCAGCCAGCTGGGCTGAGTGCAGGCACTGCTCAGGGCTGGCTTACAGCAGCCACATCCCTGTGGGAAGGAATCTCCTGGCTCCTCTGTGCCTCTGTGTCCCCCTGGCACCCCACGGTGCCCAGCTGGCACTGTGCCTGCCAAGCAGACCAGCATCCCTGGTCATCTTTTGGGAGCAGAGCTCCTACCAGGAGCTGCTGGAATGCTGGGGTCCCTCTGCAAGACTGGTCTTCCCCAGGCAGGGCCACTCCAGTGGGGCTGCAAGCCCACAAGCTGCACTCCTGTTTCACTGCATATTTTCGTGTGCTTTAAGATTTAGCTCAGGCAGAAGTATTAAATCTCCAGAATTTCAGGCCTATATTCAGAAAAATAGAAATGTTTTGTTGTTTGGCAGCCTCTTGTATCAGCCCTCTTTCCTAACATGATGCTCAGAGCTTTTTAAGTGGTTCATCTGCAAGAGGTTGTGTTCTGTGCTGCTGCTGGTAGTCAGGGGAAAGTAGTTAAAGAGAAAGGTATTTTGAGAGAGGTAGAAATAGCTGTCCCCTCCAGAGAGAGTCAATTGCAGTGGTGATCACACACCAAGCAAGAAGAGTAAGATGGTCAGGAAGTCTCATGGCAGCAATGTCCTCCTGAGGTCAGAGAAGCAGCAGGAGTCCCTCAAGTGTGGCTTTCCAGGACAGCTCGGGAGAAGCCCTGAGCTCGCTGCTTTCCAAATGCCACCGTGTCACTTCAGCATTGCTGCAGTTTTTTACAGGATAAAACGTTGAACATGTCAGTCCATTGTGAGCCCTGCATGATCCACTTCAGGAACATCTCCTGGGTGCTCACAGCTTTGCTTGCAGTTTGCAGCAGCTCTGTCAGGCACGTCCTGCACATCCCCTGGGAGCCTCAGGGCTGAAGGGGAAATCTGAAATGCTCCTGATTCAGAGGATGGACAGACACTGCAAAGTTAGTGCACCTACACATGCCTCCAAAGAGAAATGCTGAATAAAAATCCACCTTGATGTGCTCTTGAAGGCAAAAGCCTTCTAATGCAGCCTGTGCCCATGATTTATAACAATGACTCATAATATTGCATTATACTTAATATGATGTAACGCTGATGCAAGATGCCATTCGTGGAATTTCAATGTCACAGGGAAAAAGAGAGAGAGCAGTCTGGTCATGTGCCTTGCCATGCTGTCGGAATGAAATGTCTACAGCTAGAATGTGTAGAGCCTTTCAGTATCTACTTAGCTATTTTTTAGCAGGATAACCTGGAGAATAACATTTTTATTTCCTGGAGCATAAATATCTCTCAGACATACATTATTGTGTTACTTGCAGTAATTTAATCAACTTCATATTTGAGAAGACGAATTTGCTAACGGACAATTCAGTCTTGCAATTATACCCCCTCGCATGGAAGTTTGCAGAGCAAATAAGGATTATGCCTTTAAATTAATTGAAGCTTTATCTCCCTTTTCCGACCCAGCTGTTATGAATTCTCCTCCTGTTCTCACTGTACTCCTTGCTCCTTCCTGCAGTGAATCAGCACTTCAGGAAACGCTAATTCAAAGAGGAAAGACACCCTAAACTCTGCTTCTGAAGGTCAGGAATCGCTGCTCTCCAGGAGCTTTGACAAATGAGGCGAGGCTCTGGGGCTGCTCGGGGCCGGTTCAGTGGGGGGCTGGTGACCCCTGCTCTGCCCTGCCCTTCCAGCAGCCCGAGGAGCTCGTACTACACAAGTGAGTCCTGACAGACAGACAGACAGAGTCAGAGCCCTGCCCTTCAGCGTGAGGAAAGCTGCCCTTGGCTGCAGGACCCCGGGCACCCCTGGCTGTATTTGTGGTGGGGGGCAGCTGGGAATGGATTGTGTCCCCCACTCTGCTCCCAGGGCTGCTCCTGGGCGTGCACTGGGGGTTTCCAAGCACTGCACGAGCCAGGCTGTTCAGCAAAGGAACAGGGATGTTCTCCACCTATGACCTTTGAAATCCTCCACATCTGACACCCTCAGTTGTCTCATTTCCAGCAAGAGCTGACAGACTGTAGAATCACAGAATATCCTGAGCTGGAAGGGACCCTCAGGGGCCACCCAGTCCATCCCCTGGCTCTGCACAGGACACCCCAACAAGCCCACCCTGGGCATCCCTGAGAGTGTTGTCCCAAGGCTTCTGGAGCTCTGGCAGCCCTGGGCATGTGCCCATTCCCTGGATAACTGTACCCCTGCTCTGACAGAGCTGCGTGTTCAGGATGTTCAGAGGCCGCTGCTGGCACCCCAGGAAGCACATAGACATTGCCTGGGTAAAACAGGACTGTGAAAGACTGTGAAAGTCTTGAACTGAGGTCTCCAGAAATCCTGGATCAGGCTTTTCCTGGTGGTTCTTTGTCGGTTCATAGCCTGCAGTCCCTTCTGTGCCCAGTGCTCCCAGTGAGCCCAGCAGACCATTTTCACCCACTGAGATGGAATGGATTATTTTATCAGTGGTTCTCAAGAGGACAACTCAATATTGATAGATCTGTGCTTTCCTAGAGTGCATCCTGAACCACTTGCAGCAGGTGTCACCTTGAAGAAGGACTGTGTCACAGGTGAGCACCAGGTGAGTGGGCACAACACAGTTTCACACTGCAAGAACAAAGAAGTAGAGAGGACTGACTTTTGAGCAGCATAGCAGTGCCTACAGGTGATGGTAAGAAATCAATAATAATTGATTTATTTTTGGAAGCCTGGTAGGTGCCAGTCTGTCTCCTAAGTGCATAAATATCATCAAAATGTAGCCATGGGCGAGTGAAACAAGACAAGAATTTGTAGCCCAGAGGAAAGCCACCATTAATAGGTTGTGTGGAGGCTGATAAGATCCATACTGCTCCAAAATGGAGTTCCACCTCACAACAAGGCTGTCTTTGTTGTGGAAGAGTCAGGTTGTGAGAGTCCTGGCGTGCCAAATACCTGTAATGGCCTCCCCTGCCAATTGTCTTTAAATACTGTGATCTTTCACACAGGAGCAAAGCCTGGAAAGAAATCTCTCTAGCAAAAACATCATTTATTCATTCTCTACAGGGCAGTGGAGCAACAAGCCTCTCCTCAGTCCTGTTACTCTTTCTTTCCCCTGAAGATTTCAAGCAGAGATTTGTTCAAACAAAGATGGGTAATTTTGCTCCGTGAGGGATGCAGGAAGAAGCGCAGAGCTATCTCTAGATCAGAGCAGTTCCTGAGCCTGCTGGAGAAATGGCAGATGGCCAGAGATAGCACAAACCGCTGCTCTCCCAGATAACAATGTGGAGAGCTGAACCTTCCAGGCACGAGCTTCCAGGACAGCAAATTGTGCACAGAAGGGTGAGAAACAGGAGCCTCACGGGGAGGCTGGGGAGGCTCCTGGAGCCGGCCCTCCCACAGCCACCTCCAGCACCAATGGCCCTCCTCTGCCCAAGGTCCATACCTGGGGGATAACCGAGGCAAAAAAATGCAACTTTTCTATTTGTCTGTATTTTTGAGCTTTGCCTTAGGGAAAAATTTCTGACCAGTAGGCAGTTCCAGCCATGTTTGCAGTCTGGTGTAGGCTGGTGTGTCATTTCCTGGGAATCTTGTACTGCCAGCACCCATCAAATACAAGCAGACCTCTCAAGGAAGTAGCTTTGCCACAAAAGTGAAACTCCTTTGCTGTTTTTTTGTTTCACTGGGTCTGTGCTTCTACAGCAGAGCAGACTGTGAGCACTGGTGTTTCACCAAGCTTTTCAGGATGTGCCTTCATGCTACCAGAAGATAAGTAATAAAGATCTCAGAACCATTCATTTAGCAAATATTAATGCTCAATCCTTGAGTTATTCTTGGAATTCAGGGTTCATTTTGCCAGTGTTGAAGTACAAGTTTTTGCACCACAGAGCCAGACACAGGCATTTGGGATACTACACAGAGTAAAACCCAGAGTCTCACCTATAAACCTCCTACAGTGGCATTAAATTAAAATAAGGGTCAGGCTTTTGTTTGGGGTGGAAATGGCTTTTCTTCAATACAATCTGCCTGGCTCCAACATAACTGGAGATGTCTCAGAGCCTACAGGTAATTACCACAACAAAAATAGCATCCACAAATTAACTGCTGCTCCCAGCTTCCTTCTCCCATTTGCCTCTAAGTCACACTCACATGATGCTGGAATCAGGACTATTGCACAGGAGGAGGTAAAAGGAGAGCTGAGGAAGCAGGGATTGACATCCCTGGGAGATGGGATCAGCAGAACTCCTGCAGGGAGAGCCCTGCCGGGCTGTGCCCGGGCTGTGGGGAGCACACAGACACCCCCAGCTATTCCAGCTACTGGAACTGGAGCTGCAGCCCCACTGGGACTCCCTGGGAATGCCTGACCCACGGGGACCTGGGGAGCACAGGTCCTGAGCCCGCCCCAGCTGCCACCAGAGATCAGAAACACGGCCAGGTCAGCAAGCCCGGGGTGTTCAGCGCCTGGGATCCCCAGGAAACCTGTGTGTGGGAGCTGCTGGAGTCCTGCCTTCCCCATTGCTGCTTCTGCTCTCAGTCCCAAAGGATGGGATGGGTGGGAATGCTGCTGTGCTGAACCCAAATCCGTGTCACAGTGTGACACGGAGTGACAAGGACTCTGCCCGGGATCTTGCTGCTGAAGCCTTCCCCTCCTTGCAGGGGCGGCTCTCACACAAAGAGCGAGGTTTGAACAGCGGGGTTGAAAATGATCCCTTTTCAACTGAGTGAGACGTTCATGTCTGAACCTGACGAGACTCCCGCTCACCCACACAGTAGCAGGCAGCTTTTTACCAGAAGTACCGTTTGACTTCCCAGATAAAACGTTTGTTTGATTTTTTTTTTTTTCCTTTTTTACAGCTGCAAAGAGTAACATTTAGACAAATGTTTGACGAGCAGACGGTCCAACAACCTGCAGAGGTGCCTACTTGTCTGCTGTGGATGATGTCAGCATGGCAGCCCTGTGGTTCTCCTGCTGTGCAGGGCACCAAACCCCATCCCAAACCCAGGATGGACACGGGGACAGCGGGGCCACTCACCTTGCGCCCGGCCTCGTTGTTGTGCAGGTTCATGAGCGTCCTGGCGTTCTGCTTGATCTCCCGGGCGTCCACGAAGACCTTGGCGAAGCCGATGCCGTAGCGGATGTCGGCGGAGCAGCCGCCCCATTTCCAGCCCTCCTCCTTGTGGTACTGGCCCTGCTTCTCCTTGTCGCAGCCGCAGTCGCTGAGGTTGCCCTGCGTGCAGGCCGCTGTGATGGCGTGGGCCACGCCGGCCGCGATGATGGCGTAGGTGAACGCGGCCTCCCTGCTCCCTGCAAGGCAGAACAGGCCGTGAGCACCGGGCAGGGACACAGCGGGCACGGCAGAGGGGAGAGGCAGGTCCTGCGGGCAAACAGCACCGGCTGGTCTTGGAAATGTAAATCTGCACCACAAACAGGGCTCTGCTCCTCTGAGTGCTGACCTGGCGGATGCTCATCTCTAAAGCAATAGCTCTCCGTGAGGCAGGGGGAGATCAAGTGTTGTTCAGGCTGATGCCTCAGGATTTAACTTTTATATGTTTCAAATCCTGCACTGATTTAGTGTATAACTCTAAACTCCATATAGAGTGTTAGTTAACTGTCTCCACATTTTGGTCATACAAAAAATCCCTCTAGGCCTGAAACTCAAGGATACCCTACAGCCTCAGGCCCCGAAAAGTATCAACAAAAGTGAATTGCAGGGGAGGAAACGGAGGGTAAATGACTTTGTTACCTGCAGGTGTAACTGGAGGATTAACCCCTGATATGTAAACGGACCAAACTCATATCTGTCTGAAAAACTCGTGACCATTGTCCATCTTGGGTGTAGCCTCTGGGAGCCTTCTGGCTGCCCAAGGTGTATCTGTTGAAGGTCTTCAATAAATACTCACTTTATTCTCTTAACCTTGTCTAGCCTCTGTTCTAGGCAGCCACTCCAAGGCAGCTTCATCTCTACATTTCCAGATGCTATTAGAAGTGGGCAAACTAAACTTAAATCAAAAGGGTGTGGTGGCAAATGTTGGAGCTCAAAACTAAAGAAAGAAAGGAAAACAAAATAGGTGGGCTTGGGGGTTAAATTGTCAAAACACCCATATTCAACCTTTTAAAAATTCAGCTCAGAAATACGATTTTATTTTAAAATGTAACTCTACATTAAATGGTATTTTTACAGGATGACCGCTTCTGTTGGACTCGTGTTCTGAAAACATTTTAACTCAACTGGGACAATTTTTTCACGCTATAGGTGTCAAAAAGTTTTCAACACTGACATCTGTGCTGACTCAATGAAATAGGTCTTGAGTTTAATTTCAAAATTTCTCATAAAATGAAGAAAAAATCCTGACCTGTTGTAGGCATCATGACCAGAGCAAGGTGAAGTAACAGACTCACCAGAGGGCTGTGAGACAGAGGCTGGGCCAATATTACTTTGTGCAACAAGGCCATAATGACAGGTTTCTGTTTCTCACTTTAAATCTAACATTTAATTTCTCTTTTTGAAGTTTTGTTGCATCCTGGTGTGTGTATTCCCCACACGTGGACCCTATGGGATCTGTGAAACTTTTGGGGCCAGTTCAGCTGAGAGAGGGCCCTTCACAGCCTGAGGAGGTTTGCAGAGGATGCCCATGTATACCAAACAGCCCTTAAAAATCTCCCAAACCAAGAACTTAACCTACTCTTATTTCTCCAAAATACAAAATACACCCTTGTTCAATAGGATCAGAATCAGGCACTTAATTAGGGGAGTGCAGATGGGAAAATCCACTTCCCTTCTCCAAGTGCCCGTCAGCTGAGTCCTGGCAGACCTCAGCTGCTGGCAAGATTTGTCACCCATGAAACAAGCCCATTTCTGCTGCTCATTGCATTTCACAAAAAAATCAGCACTTGGGAAAGAAACCTTGCAACAGCCTTGGCTGCATCCCTTTCGTGTAATATGATCTGGATTTCTCTGCTTGTCTCTTTTAATGATAAATGTTCACTTCCTTATGTCGAGGAAGTGAAATGGAAAACAAGATGACATTATCACAATCTGTTAATAGTCAACTTCATGCCCTCTATTAGCAAAGGCAGTATTCCCTAATGCTGCTACATGCTGCATTTATTAAGGAACTTACAGTCAATTATCAGACTTCCTCAAAGGATTCCTTGTTTCTCCTTACTTAAAAAAAATCATAAAATGATTCATTTTGCAATTTTGTGGAAATTGCAGATGAAGCTTTCTAGAACTCTTGGCTTTTTTATAAAAATCTGAATGTGGAAGAGAAATCCCAGGCTATAGGTGTATTTGGAGCTGAGCTCCTCCTCCAGTTTGCACTCATCAACACCCTCCCTATTTTAAGCACATCACTATGAAAAAGGCACTGATAAACAGTGTACAAGAAGAAGTCCCTCTATCTCTCAGAGGGCAGCAATGCATCACACCAGGTTTCTGCTCCACAAAGCAGCAAATGGGACATTGGCAAAGAAACATTTTTTAGTTGAATTTACACGTGGTTCTTTTTTCCCTTTGATTTTGATCCGATTACTTTTGTTCAGCAGAAGTTTTTTTCAAGATCTAGAACACAGGGAGATCACTTGAATCTGACATACTCAGCATTGTAGAGGCTGAGCAGCTCTTTTGCTTTTTAGAGGGGAGAAAAATACAATGTGGAAAATAAATTAGTTAGTACAGGAAGAGTCAGAAGCCAGTGTCAAGCCTGATCATAAATTACATTACATAAATTATTTTATAAGTTTGTCTTATTTGGGAGAACATTTTAGCACCTTTTGAAAACCCAAATTTTGGAGATGACAAGGTAAACAAAGCAAGTGCGTAGAAGAATTGACCCAGGTAGGAAGTGCCTTGGCACTTGTGCAGTGGTGATAAAGTGATGTGGGTTTGTCACGTCTGCATCCAACTGTTCCTGTTTCTTCATAAATGATTGACTTTTTAAAGTCTCATTACGCTGGCCTGGCTCACAGAAATGCCACCATGGGAGGGAAGCTCAGACCAGGCTGAGTCTTTTCTGTGACAGTGCTTGAGGTCCCAGGGGTTTGTGCCCAAACAGGGTAACCTGACCACAGGGGTGTTCCTGCCACTTTTAAGTAGAAATCCTACTCCCCAACTTTGGATTTCAGCAGAGAGTTGAAATTCCTGGAGGATCTGAGGTGGACACATGGCTTTAACAAGGTATGGCCAGGCAGCTGCTCCCACAGATGTTAGGCAAAGGTGGAGAGTCACCTGTCACAGAATCACAGAAACCCAAATGGTTTGGGTTGGAAGAGGCCTTAAAGCTCCTCTCATTCCACCCTGCCACGGGCAGAGACATTTCCACCACTCCAGGGTGCTCCAAGCCCCGTCCAACCTGCCCTGGACGTGTACAAGAATTACAAGCCCTCCTTTCAGCTCCCAAATCACACATTCTCCTCCTTATCTCAGAAAAACCATGGCAAACACTCCAGAGCTCAACTCCAAGCACTGGAACCTCCAGAGAAGGATCTGGCAGTGGTCAGAGGTTGCTCTGGCCGTTCTCAAGGCCAATGACCTGAGGGGTTCCAGCCATGGCTCTGCTCCCTCACCCTCACCTGGGGCTCTCCCCAGCCCCAGGCGGTGCCTCAGTGCTGTGTGACCTCGGGGGCTTCTCCAGGTGTTGGACAGAAATATCCTCCTGCTTTTCCTGTGTTTTCCTGGACTTCAGTGAGGTGTGCAGCACACTGCAGCTCCATTTGCTCTGATGGCAGAGAGCTTGGCATTGATGGCTTCCAAAATTTCTGCAGCTCCATCTGCTGATGCAGATCCTCCCCCAAAGCACTGGAGTCCTGTCTGCAGACCCTGCACTGGGCAGGGCACCTTCCCAGGCTGTCTGTACCTTTGTCTGTGAGCTCTGCACAGTCGGTCACCACCCTGGGGTGCCACATGTCACAAGGGGAAGCACTGAGAGGGCCACAGGTGGGTGCAGACACAGATATTAGCAGGGCAGCTGCTCTCCTAACACTGAGCACAATTACACACAACCCATCCACACCTTGGAGCCTTAATTCTGCAAACACTCACTGACTGCATGCCTCTGATTTTGGATATGAATGTTTGCTAGACTGGGTTTGGGCTGATCAGCCTGTCTACCAGCTGCACAGAATGGTCTGCATTCTGGTTTTAATTTAGCTAACTTCATTTGGGTTTAAGTTTAATATTTGAATTTGAAAACTGTAAAAACTTCATTCACACAGATTGGAAATGGGAACTTATTTTTTAAAAGAAATGCAATACCTTGGTGTTGCTTGGGAAACAAAGCCTAAGCCTGCAAAATGCAGAGTGGATTTACTTGCAAGAAATCAGTATGTGCTCAGCAGTTTGGATCTAAGGGTGTTTCTAAACAGCCTGTCCCTCCCTATCAGTCCCCTTCATAAATTGACTAAGCTGTGAAATAAAAGAGAGACAAATTTCTGTTAATCTCACTGGAAAACATGGGTTGTATTTTCTGCTATTTAAAGCCAAAGGGTCAGAGAGGGAGTTATCTGCAGTGACATGAACTGAAATATGATTGGGAAAATATAAAGATGGAAAACACAGCGTACCTTGCCAATTATGTGCCACAGCAAACATTACTCCTCATCTCTCTATAGAGGCCATAACTCACAGCCTGGAAAAATGCAGAGCAGAACCCATCCCCTGCCTGCTTTGGGCTTTGCCTCCTCCTTCTTTGGTAGACTACGTGTGGTCCAGCAGGTTTTTTATTTTCATCGTTCTTTAACCTAGCATGAGTGATTAATAAGAATGGTAGCTTAAAAAAAACCATTGAAGTATTCTCTTCCTAATTTTTTCTTCCACTTCTGTACAAAGTTTGGGGGGGTTGCTGCCTTTAAAATATTGTATTCAGTTGAAATTAAAAAGATAGTTCCCTATAAAAGAGCACTGTGGTTTTACAAAGATTAGTACAAATTAATAAAATACAGAGTGGCTTTAAGAGGCATTCAAGACTCTGGGGGTTTAGTCCCTGCCCACTTTCATGAGCTGAAGTTCCTTTCATGGACACACGAAACTCTTGCAGAGGAAACACTCTGGCTAAAGTGATTATTTCTGGAAATACCCACTTTAAACTTATAAAGTTACTACTGAAGGCACGTGCACTGCAGAAATCAGAGCCATTGTTTTGGAGTTGAAATAAGTCTCCCCTTTTCAGAGGGCTCTGAGCCCCCACGCCCCAGCCCTGCTGGGGAGCCCTGCCACAGGAGATCTCCCACCTTCCCAGTCAGATGCAATCCTTCTGTTTCTCTGGAACAAGTACTCACAAGACACATCTGAAGGCAGGTATGAAAACCTTGTGATGGGAATTCCAACTGCAGTGACCTTGGGGCAACGTTTTATCTTGTAGTGACAGTCCCTGCTGAGAAAGATTGACTTTTTGGCATGAAGCAGCTTTGGATGATCAGGCCATATTTCAGCCTGGCCTCTGTCTTGCCTGCAAATAACTGTTCTCCTGCAAGACACTGACAGTAAAAACTGGTTGAAAGGGCCGGAAACATAGCACAGAAATGCAGACTCTGACCTCACCTGACTAGATAGCAAGACTCCTGTTAATTACTTTTTTTTTTTTTTGTGCATCTTGAGATGGTGGTTGAGAAAACAGAGTATTTATCAAACTTTCCTCTAAGTATTGACCAAACCAAATAGTGCAGCAGCAGTCAGAACTTCATTTCCCACAGACTTGGGCAGGTAATCTTCCATGCAATACAAAAGCAAAAAGGATTTTCCTGCCAGAGCTCCAGGAGCATTTGGACACCGCTCCCAGGGATGCACAGGGTGGGAGTGTTGGGGTGTCTGTGCAGGGACAGGGTTGGACCCCATTATCCCTGAGGGTCCCTTCCAGCTCAGGAGATTCTGGGATTCTGGGATTCTACCAGTCGTTGTTCACTTGGTCTGTTATTCTGGAATTCAAACAATCAGACTTTAAAACCTGACACAAGAGACTACAGCAGTGTTTAAAATCAAAATGCTCCCTGAAATGACTGAAGAATAAATCTATTCTTCAGCACACCTGTACGGGGATGTTCTCACAAGTGTTTGTCTACAACACAGTGACAATATGAAGATTTACTCATAACTTTCCTGTTAATTTTTGTGTTAAATCTACCCAGCCAGAGAGGAAAATGTCCTAGATCTTCTTCTCTTTTCCATACCAGCAGGAGAGCTATTCCTGACAGCTCCTGAACAGGTTAGTGAAGGGTTTGCCTTGTAGGACAGCTGCCATTTGTTTCAACAGGCAGGAGTGGGAGTGTCCCTCTTCCCTTACGTTGTTTGAAGCCATAGAAGAAAACTTGATTTTAGTATCTGGACAACAAATCACTGCTAAATCCTTGTGCAGTGCATCTACAGTGCAGTGGATAAAGGAAAGCCAAGAGGCTCTCCTGGTTTAGTGTGTGCCTCAGGGCACCCCTGGGATGATCCCTGAGCCAAAGGCATCGGGCACAGTGTGCAGAGGTGCTGGGCTGCCCTGCTGTGCTCATCAGCTTTGGGACCAGCCTGTCTGTGGGGATTCTTCTTTCAATTTCAGCCTTCCTTATTCCCGAGAGTAATGTCAGGTGGGTGAAGTATCAATGTGATTGTACTGAGGCATTTTCCAGGGTAGAAGAGAGCAAAGAACTGATGCATTTTAGTCAGGCCAGGATGAAGACCTGGCTGAAATGTTTGCTGTAATGTTCCTTGCAGACCACCACTCACACCTCAGGACTCCCTTCATCCTCCCCCCCGCAGGGTCCTTGCAGCCTCTGCAGGGCTCTTGTGCCTCTCTTCTCTCAGCTCTGCCCTGAGGAGTCTCCACTTTGCCGTGTCCCTCTGTGGAAGTGCAGTCAAACAGTTTGTACCCCTTCACTTCCTTGTTGAACAGTGACAGTGCTGCTCACTTGTGGCTTTTTTTCCCCTATGATGCCAATGTGGTGCTGTCCTCCAGATCCCATGAAATGTAGCCATGCCCCAAGGCAGTCCTTTGAGACAACAGCAGAGCTACTGCTGGCACCCTGCAAAACGGGCCCCTGAGGCACCTGATGGAAAGCCTTTGCCACAGCTCTCGCTCTTCCTGTGGTCCAGCAGAGCCCAAATCTGATTTTCAGACTCTATGGAAGGCATCTCTGGCTGTTCAGGTCCTTCAGCTTGAGCCACATTTCACCTGAAGACAGACAGGCAGGAGGGTTTTGGCCTATCCTGCTTTAAAAACGTTGGTTTTGACTGTGGCCGTCCTCAGGAACAGAACTGCTGACCACCATGGCAAATATATTTGGTTTTAAGTGTGTCCATAATTGCAGCGTTGCGTCATCTCCACGGTTATTTTAAAAATTCCCTCTGCGACTCTACATTATTAATAAGGTGTCTGTGGAATGGTCTGGAAAAAACATCCCTGTGTCGATCTGGACTGCGCCTCCATCGTCCCCTCTGTGACCAGAGCAGAGCAAACTGATGGCACTTTGTGATTTCTCTTTGAGCTCTTGACACTGCTGTCACCAGCTGGCACGGTGAGACATCCACAGGGTGTCAGGAGGAGAAAACCTCTCTTTGGAAGGGCAAACCAGGTAAAATGACCCAGGAAATGCAGAGTGAGTGCTGGCCACTGGTTGGAAGCTCACTGTGACGAGCAGGAAACTCAAGCCTGTGAGCACAAATATGCTCTAGGATGAATTCAAATGGTTGCTTGCTGTACCTCTACAAATAAACTCTACAAATAAACTATCACTTCGCTGGACAATGGATTATATGTGAATTTTTAAAAATACTCACATGCTATAGGTTAGAACAGGGAAGTATTGTTTGATGCTTTCCTTCTAGAGAGTTCCAAGCGTTTCAATAAGGTTAATATCCCTGTTGCCATTTGAAAGATAGGAAAAGAGGAACCCAGAAGAGAGTGCCATGATCCCTCAGCTACACAACAGCAGGGCCAGGAGGAGAATCACTCTGAGCGGCAGCAAGAGCATTTAAATAATTGCTGTACATTTGCATAACATTCATAAAATAGATTACTCAGCAAGGGTAAAAGGAAAGAAACCTGGAACTAAAGATGTGGCTTGGTGTGCCATCAAAGCTGTGGGCTGGGAAATAGATCACAAGACTCCCTGGTACCTAAGGGAGCTCCTTGGTATGGGCTGACACACACAAACCCCAGTGCCATAGGAGTTACTCAGGCACATCCTCCCCGAGGGCTGCGAGCCTCTGGAGTCCTCTCCTCACCACCGAGCAGCCCAGCAGTGCCAGACAGAGACACAGGGATGAGCTCACGTGTGGCTCACTGACTTCCTTGCACGTGGCAGGACAAAGGTGCCCTGCACTCCCCAGGCACCAGCTCCGGGATGCAACTGCCTGAAAGGCACAGCTAGCTGCTAAATGCCAGGGAAAGCACTGGTGTGTTTGGGGCTCTTGGAATAGGATTTGGGAGCACACCACGTCAAGGGCTAATTTAAAAAGCAACGAGGGTACATTATCCTCACCTAATGGTAACCTGGGTTGTTCTGCTGCTCTGTCACCTTGAAACGCTTCCTACAGGGGTTTAGGGTCCTTCATGTCACACATCTCTCTTTCCTATTCAGGGTAAGGCCCTCAGGCCTGATCTCCTGTTTGTGGGCACCAAATTTGACTTTATGGCTTTATGGCACACAGGTCGCACCCTTTTTAACCAAAGCAAAATATTATTTCTCTGGATGGTGACCTGGGGCACACCCTTGCAGAGATCCTTGGGAAAGAGCAAGAGATGCCTTTTCCCCATAGCCACAGAAAGATGATCTGTGTCAGATATTCAGAGTTTCTATACCCACTGATAGGGAAGAAGCAGAAGAACAAGGAGGCCACCTGAGCAGGAACAGTTATATTAAAATATTTCGTGGTATTTGAGAGCCTGAGTAGTTTTATCCTTGAGACCACAGGAAAGTCTGTGCAAAAGAAAAATTCACCATTGGATTTCAGCCCTCTGTGATTTTTATCAAAGTTTACTTCAAAATTAACATATATAACCTGTTTAAATTTGAGGGGTTTGTTATTCTTTAAATGAATTTTATGGAGTTTTGTAATTTGGATGCCATTCAACTCTTGACTGTCTTCTGAAACCAAGGAAGAATTTGCCCTATCCATCTTAGCCTCGTAATGGATAGATAGAACATATTAAGAGTTATCACCTCAAAGACAGATCAAAGTCTACTTCCTTTGATATTGACTTTCTTTAAAAGGACCTAAATATAACCCGCTAGCTAAATAATTCAATTTTCGGAGGGAGGGAAGGAACTGAGAGCATGTTTACACAACAGACCACAACAACTCTGCAATTTTCTAATTTTTGTGAGAAGAAAAATCCTTCTCACATTTTCTGTTTAAGGAAATGTTACTTTTGGACTGAAATGAGCCCAAACCTGCCAGCCACCCAAATGGACTGTTCACTGACAGAAGTGGCAAACACTTGCCTGCATCGCTGACAGGAAGGGCTCAGCTCAAGGAACAGAAACAATGAGCTAGTCTGAATAAATGCCCCATTTTCAGATGTTTCCCAGTGTTGTGCAGGGAGCTTTTTACCTTCTCTACCTGAGCCACTCTGATTATCAAAGCTGTTGAAAGGCAGGGTTTTCAAACCTAGATGAGTTCTTCTCTTCCTGTTCTTTCCTTAGATATCTAAGTTTTGGAGAACACCTTTTAGTGTGCACTGACGTGATGAAACACAGCTCAGTGTCCTCAGGGGGTCCAGAGCAGAGTGGCAAGGCTGCACCTCTGTCTTTCCCAGGAGTGTCAGGAATGAGGGACTGGGACAGATCCTGCCATGGGACTGAGCAGTGCCCGGGGCCAGCCCATCCACAGGCTTCCCCCACAGCTGCTCACGGCTCTCCTGGCCCCTGTTCTCTGGGCTGCCTGCTCTCCTCATGAAACATCCATGTTTTCTACCATGCTAAGCATTGCTTGATGGGGTTCCTGGGTTTTTGCAACTTCATTTTACATGGGGGAGAGACTGGAAACTACAGATCCTTTTGGATGTGGAATGCAGTGCTGTGAATTATTAGCTTTCAGTGGTGGCTCTAAAAAAGACTAGCCTGTATTTGGAAAACACATGGCTTGGTCTTTGCATTTTAAGTTCTGTGGAATCAAAAAAACACTGAGTAAATTTCACTACTGTGTTTTGTAGAATGGGGCCATGAGAGTTTTAACCTCAGTCCCATTTCTTCAGGTATTTACATTTGTTATTATTAATGCTGCTTTACTTCAGACTTTGGGTATATTTTGTACTGCTGCAATAACTGAAAACATGGAAAATGGAAGTGGGATCTTCTGTCAGTTGATTGGACCAGTGTTTGTGAATGCCCTGACATCTCAAAGCAGAACACACCCACTCTTCCTCGTGGCACAGAGGTACAGCTGCTGGAGGAGAAGGACTTTGTGTGGTGGGAATTTCTCACAGCAAGACTGAGTGCTGTGCCTGGGTCCCACCAGGTACAAACATCAGGCCAGCATCCCTGGGGATGCCTGCACCCCAGAAGTGCAGTTCCAGCTCTGCTCAGTATTCTGGCTCTCACCTCTGCCTTCAACAAGAACCAGCCCCCTGTTTTTCCATCCCTACGTACATGAATCAGACTGCTGTCCTGTGCCCACAAACGGGAAGCGTTTTGCAGAGGATTTCTGAGGGCAGGGCAGTGAAATCCTGCGGTGGGAGCTGGCACACGTGGAAGGGAAGCACAGGCAGGTGCCCTGCCGGGAGGGAGCACGTCGGCAGTGACAGCAGCAGCGTCCAGGCGCACTCACTCACTCACAGTGCCCGTCCTGTCCCGGCTGGCACGGGCTGGGAGCTGCCCATGCCGAGCCCAGCAGCCGTGCCCGTGCCACCCCTGGGTGCCCCCCTGTGCCCTCGGGCGGGGCCGGCAGCAGAGCCGAGAGCACGTACCCACTTTGAGCTCCTTGCCGAAGACCGTCCGCTCGCCCAGGGCCGAGCAGTTCCAGCGCCCGTTGCGGAACTGGAACTGGCACTCGTTGATGCCCATCTGGGACCCTTCCCCGATGACAATGATCGCGTCGGGCCTGCTCTGGCAGATCGCCCGCTGCCGGGGGGCGAGCCCCGGGATCTTGTTACAGATGATGCTGGCTCCCAGGGCCACCACAGAGGAGAAACCCCTGCAACGACAAGACAGCGGCGGTGGCTGAGGGGAGGCTGGACCCGGAGGCAGAGCAGCACCCGCTGCCCTCCCGTGCTGCGGCTCCGGCGCTGGCAGGTGCCCCGGAAAGCGCCCGCCTTTCCCCTGTCGCTGTCCTCTGCCTGTCCCTGTCTCCAAGCCGAGGCAGAGATAAGCAGCGCGTGGGCTCCTGCCAAAACAGGACCAAACTTCCTCCTTCGAGAATTAAAGCGCGTGCAGCGGCTTTGCCTGCCCGGGCCACGCACAGGCAGCGGTCTGGGAGGGTTTTCCCAAACCCGTCGAGCAGTTAGAGGAGGGAGGGAGGGATAGAGGGAGGGAAGAAAAGAAGGGGGACAACCCACGCTCCCTGCCCCGGGGCAGCGCCGCCTCCTCCCGCACCCAGCTCACCTGGCCGGGGATGCTGCGGGTCCGGAGCGCCGCCGCCCTCCCTGCGCCCCTCCCGGGGCGGGCGGCGTTGTCTCCCCGGGCGGCAGCGGCCGAGGGATGCCCCTGAGGGAGGCGCGGGCAAGTACCGGGCAGGGAGCGGCCGGGGCATCCCGCACGGGGCCCGCTGGCCGGGCTGGGGAAGGGCCGGCTGCCCGGGGATCGCCTGGGTGTCCCTTCGCAGCAGGGACCGCAGGCCAGTCCCTCGCAGCCCCGCACATCGCCGGGGCCGCCGCCTCGCCCCGCCGGAGGGTCGCTCCGTGGTGCGGGCGCTTTACCTGTCTTTTGAGAAATAATCGTGATCTCCACCATCA
>VZSE01013047.1:0-12222 GCA_013398275.1 Promerops cafer | reverse complement strand
CTGGCACTGCCAGTGCCCAGATCGAACAATTTCTCAGTTCTGGCCCAGCCCACATCCATCAATTTGATCGCACAGAAAGCCAAAATTTGCCAATTTTTGGGTGCTGGCTCTAGCACCACCTACATCTGGTAATTTGCCAGTGCCAGGACTCCAGACTTAGGAAGCTGTCAGTACCATCACCGCCCAAGCCTGGCATTTACCAGCACCGGTACCATCCAGACCCCCCCAAGTGCCCCAGCATCAGGAAATTGCTGGGTGTGACTAGTGGCCGGTCAGTTGCCTTGACTGGATGCAGCTCTGGACACATCCCTTGGAATATCTCCAGGGACGGAATGCTGGGGCTGCCGCCACTGTGGTGTCGTATGACAGGGGAACGCTGGGGCTGCCTTGCTCCTGCCCTGCCCCCATGAGCTTTAGCAGTGGGTCGTGGGGACACAAAGGCTGAGGCCAAGGGTGAGAATTGCAGAAGGGGCTGAGTTGGGAGGGAGAGCCAGAGGAATCATGGAGTCCAACCCCTGGCCCTGGACAGACAGCCCAACAATGGCAGTCGGGGCATGCCTGGGAGCCCCCTGCCATGGCGCCTGTTTCATGCGGATGGGAACAGTTCGCTGCAAGGCTGTCCTCAAGCTGATCTTGCTGCAAATGTGCCCAAGGAATGCTCATTGGCTGCAGTCTCAGGTCCTGTTTGTGTGCAGGCGAGGGAGAAGGTCAGGGACCACATTTTAAAATGAACCTCTCACTGTAAGGCTGTATTTTGAAAATCACAGTATGAATAGCCAGTGTCCATGAAGGAGACAGAGGAGTTCTGCAACTTTATTCAAACAAATGGAAAGAGTCCACTGGGGCACATGCCCAATGGTTTTCTCTCTTGCGGTTTTGGACAATGAAGCCTTCTTTTATCCTAAACTCCCAGCCACATGTTGCCCTCTTCCTTTCCCCATCTTATGCCTCGTGGGAGGTGGGAGCTGCCCCTGCACTGCCCCTCGGGAGGAGCCGCAGGCCACAGGGAGCTCTGAGCTCCATCCGCTGGGCTGTGGCTGAACCAACCCAGCGCCTGCAGAGCTGAGGTACTAGTGATTTGCGCCAAAACTGAGCTAGGAGTCACCTCAGAGGCTGACTCAGTGAGGTGGGTATTTGCTTTATTTGGTGCCGGCTATGTGGGGAATCGCTCCTCCTAACACGGACATCCAGCACTTTTACACAGCACAATATATGGCTAAATTTCATGCATATGTATTACATTCCTTGGGACAGGTTATACAAATTACTTCTCGGAAATCATTAATATCATTAGCATCTTTGACGCGCAAACGCCTGTGTACTCTGGTGGTGGTCGCACTGAGGAAGGCTCCAAGTCTTCCTCAGGGGTTGTTCTAATGGAGGCTTGCAGTCTTCCTCACTTTGCAGTTTTCACTTTTCTTTCTGAAGCATGTGCAGTCCTTCGCTGGCTGGTTCAGCATTTTCTGCTGACAATAGGTTGTGTTCCTCTTATCTTGATAAGGTGCATTATTTCTCTTGACAAGGCTAAGGTGCATCCGGCTTCTTAGGCTTGTGATTAATATTTGCTGACTCTTAATAGTTAACTCATGCTTACATGAGTTAACTATTGATCAACTCCTTTCACTAGGAAGATACAGCCTTCCCGAATGGCCTACCACATATTCCCCCTTGAACATGTAATTTTACCATGAAGTTCCAAAGTTCAGGCTATCAAGGTTCTGCAACAGACTTTGTGCAGACTCATTTGTCTACCACTTTAAAGTTCAGGAGTCAAACTTTTCAAGCAACAAAAAGGAAAAAAAAAACCAAGCTGGCTTCCTCCAGGCAAACAAAAACAAATAAACAGCTGCAGCCTGGTGAGGTTTGGAGAATTAGCAAGAGATTTAGTGACTCACTGTCCCCACCACAATGGGGCTGACGAGCAAGGCCGGATGAGCCTTAGCAGAGCTATCTCTGTCCCGGCATTATCGCCCACTGTCAGTACTGGCTCCCCCTCCACTCTCTCGCTCAACCCACCCACTGGGGTCGCGGCTGCTGGCCCGCACTCAGGACTCCAGTGGGCCAGGAGCTGCCCCTGTGTGCCACTAGCAGGCGGATGGAGGGGGCTGGAATGCGCGTGCAGTGGCAGAGACAGGAGGGGCCCATGCTATCCCTTGTGCTGGCGGGTGCCATGGCAGAGGGGGGATGAACTGCTGCAGCCCCATGCTTCAGAGTTGCTCGGTATGACCGCGGGCAGCCACCGGGCACTGCCCGCGGAGACTCGCTTCTGCCTGTGTTCGCAACAAAAGCCTGCCTCCCTCTAGTCAATCATCCACTGCCAGTGCCAACTAATGTGCGTGTGGTAGCAGAAACAGGAAGGAGGGGCCCATGCTCTCCCTTGTGCTGGCAGGCGCTGCAGGGGAGCCACTGTGGCCCCGTGCTTCAGAGCCGCCTGGTATGAGTGTGGGCAGCCACCGAGCACCGCCTGCAGGGACTCGCTTCTGCCTGTGGTCCATGGTTCGGAGACCCCCACACAGCCAGGCTGGCCTCGCCACATGTTACTGCATCTGGCACTTCTGAGCTGTTGCCAGAAGCCCCACACAGGCGAGCCGGCACTGCTGGGTGTTACTGTGCCTGGCGCCATTGACAGCAGCCTCTCCTTGCCTCTGTTTCACTTTGCATCTCACCGCTCACGGTTCCTGTCGCTTGTGGTTCCTGCCTCCCTTTCACTTTGCATCTTGCTGGCCACGGTTCCCAACGATCATGGTCCCCACCTCTCTTTCACTTTGCATCCTGTCGCAGTTTTGGAGACATGACTGAACACATGACTGAACATACCAAGGCACATGACTGAACATACCAAGTTCATGCAACAACAGCCAAGATTTATTGACGGACAGCCTCTTTTACAGGGGCTTCAAATGTCCTGTGTTTACACACCTGATTGGTCAAGGTCTTAACACAGCTCACTGGCCAATTATATGTCTGCATTCAGGATTGAATGGGATTGGCTGGAGTCCGCTGTTTGAGTTCAAGTCCAACCTATCACTGTCTTACCCAGGGACTTGTTTAGTTCTATTCTCTAATGAACTAAGCTGGTTGAGTTGGGGCCTGTTATGGCAAATTTATCTGTGCAGCTTACAGACCAGCTGTAGCAGTCACAGCGTCCTGCTGCCCACAGTTCCCGCCGGTCACGGTTCCCACCTACCCTTCAATGTCCTTAAGCTCCGATGGACTCCAGTACAGATCCTGTGCAGTACTGACCAGAGCTGAGGTTCCTGCACTTGGATTACAGGCAATCTGGCCAATCCAATTATGAGGATGGTGCCTTTTCAAACCAATTCTCCCAAGTCTCACTCATACACTAACCATGCTCCCGGACTGCATCCTGCTCACACTCCAAGCACACTCCCAGACTCCATCTCCCCCATTCACAATACTCACAATCCTCTAGATCTTTCCATCTGCAGTTTTTCAGGGGGCCTTTTCCCTTCTTCTCCCTCTTCTTTTTCCTTATTTGGTCCTTTGTTGTCCCCGGGGTGTCAACCTGCAAATTACTGATGACCTCAGGAGAAGCTGATTGAGCTGCCGAAATCAGCGGGGCACACCTTTCATCTGAAATCCCCTGGGGACACGGAGACCAGGTTTTCATCCCAGACAAGTCCCCAATGGTGAGAAATGACCACTCACTGTAAAATTTTAAAGGTTTATGAAATCTCAACAAACACAACAAAGGACTGAATAAGGGAAAAGGGACAGTGCTGGGAGTCTGGCTGACTGCCAGAGGCTCATCCACAAAATGGCTAATATGCCTTTTATACCCCTGGTGTCGCATCAGCCAACCCTGGCTCCTCCCAAAGTCTGCCAGTCAACTCTTCTTTTCTGTCCATTGGTGGACTCCTTCTTGCAACTTTATTGGAGGTGAGGTGTTCCTCATTCCCAACTGCCCCATGCAAGGGCCACATGTGCACACCCTCCCTCACCATGACCCCGACAACCCTGACAACCAAGGCTGTCCGGTGGCAACAACACAGAGGGGGGAAAGGGGATGATGAGAGAACAGAGGGTGTCCAAACAACAAACTACAATAACATAACCATACATCAACAAAACTTCTCCTAACATGCACACAATATTAATTTCTTAATTATGAGAGTCAATCATCATAAAATCCATCTATAACATTGCTGTCTAAAAATATTCATGAAAAGTAAAACATCTGGTTTAGAAAAAAAACACATGAGAAAAATAGGGTTTATGGATCTTTTGAAATTCCTAGTGTGCAAAGAGTTGTAGTGTTTAAGGCTCAAAATACGGCTTAAGAATCCAGTGACATCCAAGAGTGGATCGAGTGGATTTGTTTTTTCTGCTCTGTTTGGTGATATATCAGTAGCTCTTTTAAGCAGCAGAAGAGTCTTGCTGACTCCATCCAAGATCCCTCACTAGCACAGGCCTTAAAAATCAAGGATTAGGCCTACTTGAAAAATGCTCCTTAGATGTTTCTCACTCTCATCTTCAAGAGTGCTCCTGTGTGCTCTGGTATGGTTTTTTGACCCCCATTTGATGGGAACTGGTTTCTGAGCAGTGCACAAACCCTCCAGAGAGGAGCAGAACTGCCCCTGCTTCCTCCAGGGCCCCTCTCGGGCTCAGGGCTCAGCCCCATGTCTTGCCCTTGCACGGCAGTGCTTGTCCCAAGGGCACATCTGGCACTACTCAGGGCTGCGCAGGTGCACAGGTTCCCAGAGCCCCCAGAGCTGTCCGCAGGGAGCAAAAAGACAGCCCTGCTTTTCCCCCAGAGACCACCCAAGCAGTTGATACTCCACTGGCAGCTCCATCTTGTAGGCGTGGTCCCTGCTGAGGCTAAGCTGCCTTTTGGACGCTGCCTTTGCTTTGCAAGGGAAGAACCGCACTCACCCTTACAGAAACTGCATTTGGGTCATGGCATTTTCTGATTCAAGGGCAATTTTAAAACAAAAAGCGAGAAAGAAAGGAAAAATCCAGCCCAAGGTCAAAGACTGAATGAAAAATCCGGGGCCTCAAAGGTATTGAGCCACTTAATTCCCATAATCTTTTATCACAGGCTAGAGTCTCAATCCCACGGATTCTCAGCTGCCAGAGACCATTTTCCCAGGCTGTCAGAAAAGAGTTTGGAAAACTAAGAAAGAACTGTCAGAAGCTGGATGGTCCTTTGTTTTTTGTTCACGGAGTAAGTAGAAAGAAATCCTTTTGCAAGAACTGGAGCTCCTTAAATGTGTAGGCCAGAAAAATGAAGAATTATTGCTCTTTGGAGATGGTACTGTTTTTTCATGGAGCTGGTTTTATGACACCCAGTGGCAATGATCCATCTGTGATGGTGTGCTGGTTTTGCATCACAGAAGTGAAGTTTTAAGAGAAGCTGCTAGCAGTTTCTTCCATGTCTGACAAAAAAAACAATCAGTAATTAGCTTTGAGAATTGACAATCTGTTAAACCACTAAGGAAACTGTACATGCCTCTGTAAAGACACATGTTAAAGATGAAAAAGCCCAGGAGGGCCTTTTCTTTTCCGGCCGGCAAAGAGGTAACAAGGCCAGCCTGGCCTCCGTCTCGGATGGGGCCAGGCTGGGCAGCCCCTGCCACGGGGCTGGGCCCCATTCGCTGCCGGGCAGGGGGAGGGGAGGCCACAGGGCTGTGGCTGCTAACATCTTGCTGCTACTAAACCCTGCCCCCACCACCAGCCTGGGCCAAGCCAGGATCCACCGGGCCCTGGGAGCGGCCCCAGGCCAGGGTGGCTCAGCCAAGATTCTACCACCGTTGAGATTCACCCACAGCTGCCAGGCAGCGGGGAGGAGAAGCCTNCCAGGCAGCGGGGAGGAGAAGCCATCAGCCCCCAGCTGTGCTCCTGCTGTGTTCTAGCCTGGCTGTTGAGATCCTGGCCTTCCCCCCAGTGTGGCCGATCCTGACACAGCCCCAGCGCAGCCGCTGCAGAAACCTCCACTGTAAAACAGCTCCGGCCACAAGCTACCAACCCCGGCCAGGATCATGTGACCATCTGCATGCCCTGGGCAAGATACTAACTCTTTCAGTGCTTCAATCCTCCCTCAAGTGAGAGAAAAGGACAGAATGAGAACACATAGAGAAACAACAGGAAGACACCAAGGTCAGTGAAGAAAGAGTCAAGTCCCAGATGGGAGGGATTAGGAGATGCCTTGATCTTGGGGCTGAAATAATACGTAGCTTTAGCTCCGTAAAGCTACGGAGAAGGATGTAATGAGACTCTTTTTCCCTATAACACATTGAGAAGTATGGGGAAATGACTTATTCAAAGTGAAGGCCTCCATGCTAAAGTAAGCAAATGTTGTAGCTGTGATCTCATGAGAAGTATGACCAAAGAGAGAGAGTGATGAAGACTCCGTGCCCCCAGGAAGAGAAGAAGACCACCTCTGTTCCTAGAGATGAAGATGATTTCAGAGATGGATAAAGAGAACCTTTGCTCTTGAACAGCTCATCTTTAGAAGAGTACCCCATAAGCTGACATGGCCCATAAACGCAGCTGTGGGAAAAGCTCTGGAAAATGGGAGGGACTTCACGATTGCAGATTCCCAGGCAGCTGCTATTCATGGAAATTAAAAGCCACAAAAGAACTGTTTTCTTGTGGAGAAGTCTCCATAAATTTACTAGAGGGACTCTTCTCCCTAAGTGAACTGCAGAAAGACTATTCTAGAAGTGATAAACTGACTGAATTGTTTCTGTACGTTATAAGTGGGAAAGAAAAGGTTGTGGGCAGTGGAGAGGTGTTCTAAAAGTTTTATTCTGATTCTTATTATTCTTTCTTTTTTTAGTTACTGTTAATAAAGCTTTCTTTATATTCCTTTAAGTTTTGAGCCTGCTTTGCCTTTCTCATAATTCTATCTCACAGAAGGAAATGAGTAAGTATATTCCAGTGGGTGCACTGACGTTTGGCCAGTGCTAAACCCACCACATTAATTGGTGCGTTGGCCGGAAATCTTAAACTGACAAACTTAAATGACTACAGATGGGCAGACTTGCACTAATGCACGAAGATGCTCTCCATGGAGCATCAAGTCACAACACCTAAGCTGGAGAATCAGGACGCTCTTAAACAAATACTGTTCATCTTAAACAAACTGCCTTAGAATGCTGCAGTAGTTAATCCCTTCCAACAGTTGCAGTGAAATCTGGGTTCCAAAAAGGTCATTTTTTTCCCAGAACAAAAAGCTGTGAAGTGCACACAAAGGTGTGAAGGTAAGGTGCCTCTGACTGTGGATCTCCCTAGATACCCTTTGTGAGGAGGCTCCGAGAACAGCACCAGCAGTCCTGAGGGCCCAGCTCCCTCCATAGGGGTATGTGCCCAAGACACACGGCCCGGGCAGGCACCACAGGCTGCCTGGAACCTGCATAGCAACAAAATCGTCTTACAAGCCCCAAAAAAAATTTAGTTCAGCTCTTAATTAAAGTATTTTGAAGGAAACACCATCTGTAACACACCGTACAGCACATGGTTTTAAAATAGTTTCCCACTGGATGTTTGAAAATGCTTCAACAACTCTCCATCAGCCTTTTTCCTCCAAGCCCAGTTCAGCCCAGCCCCCCGAGCCCTGCCAGGCTCCTCATGGCCACGACCAGGTCGGGCCACTCCCCTCAGAGCCTGCTGTAGACATGGCGTCGGCCTTGCCACAGGGACCGACCTGCGCCGGGGGCCCATGGGCCACTGAGTGCTCCCGGGGCCGCCCAACACAGCCCTCGCAGCCACTCCCAGACCCCAGGGCATCTGTGCTCTTCACATAGCCCAGCACTACCAAGGAAAGCACCATCAGGTGCTGCTGCAGCACCGGGAATAGCTGCACTCTCAGCAGCACCCCTGTGCCCAGCTCCACTCCAGGGCAGCGTGGCTGCTCCTCCTGCACAGTGGCCCTGCGGCTTCTGCAGCACTGCTGCAGCCTCAGGCAGCTGCTCCCAGCTCCCACAGCTTGCCCAGGGCTGACCTTCCCGTGCCGGGGCTGTGACAGCGCTCCAGGCACCAAGAGGGGCTCGAAACCACCTTGCTCAGGTTGAAAAACCTCAAGAGCCCCTTCCAGCCCTCCTTATGCGCCTTCCAAGGGACTCCAACCCTGCAGGAATCCCCTGAATTGGGACGAAATGATGCCCCAAAGGAGGGACTTTGAACACCCACCTCTGGCTGCTCCCTGCCCTAAAGATCCTGGGAGCTGCCCCGATGCCACAGATGGGGATTTGGGACAGGGAGGTTCCCTCAGGCCCCAGTGATAATGTTTAGCCTGGGGTCTCTCGCTGTTCCCATCTCCCGCACAGTCCCAGGGTGACCGAGCTCCCCCCGCCTGGCACCACAGGGCCCTGAGCCCATGGTCAGCAAAGGATTAGTGTCCATTCCTGGCCCCTTGCCGTGGGCTCCGGCCATTCCCCACCCCAGCACAACCTGCAGCTCCCACCGAAGCTCCCCCAAGGTGGGCACCAGGGGTTCTGCTGTGAGGCGTGGGTGGCCCCCACAGGGATGGAAAAGAGACCAATCCATGTGGATTCCTCTGCAGACATCTTGGTGAAGGTCACCCTGGCCACCTCCTAAACCATAAGGCCACAGACAAGTTTCAGATACAGAACTCTGTCCAGAGCTGCCAGGGAGGGAGGGAGGGAGAGAGGGAGGCAAAAGGTAGGCAAGAAGGAAAGCGATGAGATAATCACAGTCCTGGAGGCAGTGCCTGGGCTTGGTGTTGATACCATTTTACAGAGAGTTAGCTGTGACTGTCTCTCAACATTAATTCTCATGCCCAGTCTATTCTTTCAGATCTTTCTTGAAGTGGGTCGGAGGCTTTGGGGGTCTTGAGTGGTCACATCTCCCCCCCTGCTAGATCAATCTTTGGTTGACAGATCCTGCCCTTTCCTGTACTGATGCTGTCTTTTGTTTGTTGTGTCTCCAGTGACTAGAACAATGATGTTTTTGCCAGAAAAGTGGTGCCCTAGCCTCGCATGGCCCCTTCCACAGTCAAATCGTGTTCTTGCTTCTTCACCGACAGTCCTTGGATGGCTCCTGATGTTTGAGACATCTCCATCAGCCCTTTCTCTTCTGGACTCCTCCCCACAACAATGATAGCTGCTCCTAAGTGATCTTGGTGTCAGTTAATAAACAGATCTTTGAAAGTGTAACTAATTTAGAAAGTAAACCCTGACCCCTTTCTCTTAATCAAAGATCTGTAAGAAAGGATAGTGCTGGTGTAAAGCAAAATAGGGCTAAATATTGCATCACTTTAGAAGTTCCTCTGCACCATCCCTGCACCCTGGACTGAAAAATATTTCTCACTAAAAATCTAGCACTACATTAGTATCTATGACATCCTGCCCCCAAAAGGATAACTACAGATATTAATAATGAAAAACTACGCCACTCCAATATTAAATAAAAGCTTACAGCTATTTACTAAAAGCATCCCTAACCTCTGACGCTAACAATAACCATTAATCTAACTCTAACCTACCCAAACAGTAAGTCCCAGGCCTACTCCTAACCAAACCACAGTCCTAACCCTAACCACTAACCCTTGACTGTAACCTCTAACCTTAACTGTAACCCAAACCCTTCCCTTTACTCTGCCCTTGGTTTCAGTGTTGGGGCCCTCAGCTGGGCTGGTGGTGTCCAGGTGATGGTACACCTCTGTGCAACCCAGGTGTTGTCCAAGTGGAGCGCTGTATTGCAGCAGGTGTTATCCAGGTGGATCCACACCTGTGTGGAACGCAGATGTTGTCCAGGTCTAACACCATGCAGGAGTGTGTGAACTGGGTCCTGTCCAGGTGTAGTGCATCTGGCAACAGAAGTTATCCAGGATACACCTGGATATGTCACACCTCTTTGTGACTCTGGTGTGTGTCTGTCACACGCATGTACAACCCAGATGTTGTCACCCCTCACTGGCAATTTTCCTCCTCAGTTGATTCCATCACCTTCATGGGAACAGGTGGGGATGGGTACACATTTCACACATGACAACTGTGCTGCTGCCCACACGCATCTGTGTACACACACCTGACACAGGTGTTGCTCAGTGGGTGTTTATTGCTGTTTGCATCATAATGTAGCTTCCATGGGGGCACGTCCTTCTGTGGGGGTGGAGTGAGGGCTGTTAGGCAACCCCCTCACCCCAAATGTCCCAGCTGTCACCTGCTCACGACCCGCAAACATACACCTGCTCCTCTGTGGTCCTGGGGGGGTTGGGGGATACTGAGAGGGTCTTGTCTGGTGGAAAGGGACTCCAGGGGGCCTCAGGGGTCTTTGACAGGGTGCCAGGGGTCTCGGGGGGTCCCTCAGTGGCCTCAAAGTGGTCAACACGGAAAGCCCAGCGCCCTGGGACCCCCATGTTGCTGCGGTGGCTGAGGCTCTGCACTGCGGGTGTGCGTGACCCTGGCACGTTGTAGTAGTGGACACCGTCCCCACTGTCAAACCCAGCCTGCAGGGGGGAAGATGGGGGAACAGGGTGGGGGACATGAAGGGAGGGAAACAGGAGAATGGGAGAAGGTGGGGGGCAAATTCTGCCCAAATTCCCATTGAATTTTACCCAAAGTGAGCTTCATTTCACCCCAAATCCACTTCATTCCACCTAAAATCCATCTAATTTCAGACCAAATCTCCCTGATTTCACTACAAATCCCCTTAATTCTACCCCAAATTCCCTTAAATCCTACTTAAAATCCCTCTAATTTCACCCAAAATTCCTTTAATTCCACCCAAATCCCCTTAATTCCACCCCAAAATGCTTCACCCGCCTCAAGCCCAGAATCCCTCCTAGCCCAGTGTCCCCCATCCCTTGGACTATCCCCATCTACACAGGGATGTCCCCATGCCCAGTGTCCCCCATCCCTCTCTTTGTCTCCACCTGTGCAGGGATGCCCCCCAGACCAGTGTGGGGATCCCCCTGGTTAGCGATGCCAGTTGTCCACTGCAAGTCCCCGTAGTTGAGCAAGACAAAGCAGGTGACACCATCGGAGGCCAGCACAGCCTGGAAGGTGTTCACCTGCAGGGGGACATTGTCACCATGTCACCATGATCCCCAGCTATGTCTCCATCCCTGTGTCCCCAAACCATTGGTGCCACCATGGAGCCCCCCCACCTTGTCTCATGTCCCACCTTGTCTGAGGCAGCCCCGAAATAGGTCACACGGTCCCAGGTGGCCACAAATGCCCAGGTAGGCTGTGGGAACAGGTCCCCAACTGGCACAGCAGGTGCCAGGTCCTGGGCCAGGCGTGCCAGCAGCTGGGGGTCCCGGCTCTGCCTGTAGAAGACGTCCCCTCCCAGACGGGTGTCCACATCAGCCCAGTATGGCGCCACAAAGGGGCGGTGGCCTGGCAGTGGGAAGGGCTGGGGGGTGAACTCCGGGACCATTGTCCCAAAGGACACCACACCGTTGTTGTTCACCTGCAGGCAAAGGTCACCCATGGGACACACCTGGGTGGCACCAATCACAGTGACCCTCCACAGTGGTCCCAGGTACAGTGTCTCCAGTCACAGGGTTCCCTGTCATGGTGGCCTCAATTGTGATGACCCCCAACCTCCAGTCAGTCACCACAGAACCTCCCAGTATGGGCCTGGGAGTCCCAGTGTCACTCCAGAATCTACCAGTATGGGCCTGGAACCCCAAAACCACCTGAGGGTCTCACTGGTGTCCCCAATGTCCTCAGGGACCCCCACAGGTATCCCTGATGTCCCCAGGGGTCCCCACTCACCAAGGTAGTCAAGGAGGAGGAAGAGGTAACATCAACTCTGGTGGCTGCATCCAACACCCTCCCCTTGGCGTCACCCTCCCCACCAAATGCCACCTTCCCCATGTCCCCCCGGTCACATGACCCACATAGAGTGAGCGGTGGGCACGCCCAAAGAAGGAGAAGTTTTCCTGCAGGAAGATCTCAGGGCTCGTCCCGTCATCCTCATGGTGGGTGGCCTCATCCCCCACCCCTGGTCCGAAGGGGTACAGGACCCCACCTGGAGACACACACCTGTTACACACCTGGGACACACACCCAGTGGCACACAGGACCCCACCAGGGGGACATACCCAGTGGTACCTGGGACCTCCCAGTATGGAGCTGGGACCTTCCAGTATGGAGTTGAGACCTTCCAGTATGGGCCTGGGACTTCCCATATGGGTCAGGGACCCCCAGTGTCACCCCAGAATCTCCCAGTGTGGGCATGGGGCCTGCTGGTAGGGGACTGGAATGTCCCAGTATGGAGCTGGGACCTCCC
>VZSE01013046.1:0-20315 GCA_013398275.1 Promerops cafer | reverse complement strand
CCTGTCTGTTCAAACCAAGACAACCCTCAACAATCCCTGAGGCAGAATCCCCTCCCTGTCTCCCCTGCCTCAGCTGCCTCCAGGCTCCTGGGGGGAAACTGGGGTGGGGCTGGGGTGCTGCTGAACCCTTGGCTTTGTGCTGAGAGCAAACTGGGGAACACCAAATGGCAGAACCGTGGTTGCTCTTCTCAGGAAGAGAAGGGATGTGTCAGATGGGTGAGTGGCTGAGCTGCCACTTCAGATTCTCTGCAAACACCTCCTGCTGCCTGTCAGGCTGGGACTGGGAGATCCAGGGAAAAGAGGGAATCCAACCTTGCTGCAGAGAGAGTACCTGAAACTGCACTTGACAGGAGGCACCCCCAGAAATGAGGCACTGCTGCCATGCACACTCCTAACAGAGACAGCAGCCTCCAAGTACATTAAAATACCTGATGGCTGATCTCTGCTGGGATATTTACCTTCCTGAGCTTAGGAGTGCAGGCAGAAGTCATAACTGGATGTACACATCACTGAAAATTAGTCATTAAATATTTCATCTGTGCAATGACCAGAGTGTGGCTGGGTTTTTTCTTCCATAGCTAATCTTGGCAGAACAAAATCACTGGCATCCTGAAAGGCTGAGGCCAGTTTTTCTCCCTGGGAACAGAGATGCATTTTCAGTGTCTTGTCTGTTTAATTGTGCAAGGGTCTGATTGCAGAGGTGTTCTGACTGCATGGTCAACAATCAGGGAAGTCCAAAACATAAATCAGGCTGTGCCAAAGGTGAGGAGGATTGAATGAGGTGGAGAAAAGGCTCCAAGCCCTGCTCTTTCCTTGACAAACTCTCCTAGAAAAGAAGATCCCCTCACAGCCTTTCTTCCCACTGGGATGCTCAAACTAAAAACCAAAAAGCATGGATAAACAAAAAATCTGTGAGAATATGAAAACAACTTCAGAAAAACAGCAGTAATATCTAGATAAGGAATTGAGAAGAGAATGCCAACACTGCTTGCATGGAAAACCACAAAAGACACACCCTCAAAAAGCTTAAAAAGTTGTAGAGCAGCTTAGAAAACCTGCAACAACCTAAAAAAAGGATCCAGGAACTGAAAAGTTTTCAGACAACCCCTAAGTCTTTTGACAACCCAAGTGTAAAAGGAGGCTCAGAGGAGGGAAAGGCACAGCAGGAAGACACAGGGCTCGTGTTGCATCTTCACCCACCGAGGCTGGGGGGGCTCAGAGCCTCCCTGCACGGGAGATTTGTCACGGCCTGAGGCATTTCTGCATGAGGTGACAGGAAGTGACAAGGTGAGCAGCAGCAGAGAGCCAGGGCCAGGTGGTGGCATCCACGTGCTCTCGGGATCAGGGAGGGGGCACCGGAGCTGGGCACTGCGGGGTGGCATCCCCTGCTCCAGCTCCGGACTGAGCCGCGGCAGCTCTGCTGCTCGTTTATAGAAAGAGCTGGGAGGGTCCAGGCACTCACATGTCTGCCATCTGCAGCAGGAACCCGGGTGGAAGCTGCTCCAAAGGCTGGAATGAGGAGACACACAGTGGAATATGGTTTGGTTTGGAATAGGGGGTGGTTTTTACCTTTTTCTTTTTTTTTTTTTTTTTTTTTTTTTTTTTTTTTTTTGAGAAAATTCATGCCTCAAAAATCTACAAAGGGCAGTAAAATCCTGATTGATGAGTAGATGGTGAAGAGGGAACCAATTTTATTGTCTCTCCCAGGATCTCTTCCTAGGTGATAGTGATGCCTTGAGAAGGCTGATTTAGAACAGAGGCTAGACAGAGTTAAAGAATAAAGTAGGGATTTATTAAAAGGCCTCAATGGATACACCTTGGGCAGTACAAGAGCCTGGCCAGGACCATACCCAAGAGGAACCCAAAATGGTCACAAAATGCTCAACTGATCACGAGCTCTCGCCCTTTTGTAAGTTCTGGTCCATTTGCATATTGGGGTTAATTGTCCAATTCCAGCTTTAGGTTATGAAGTCCCATCCCTCTTGTTTTTCTCTCTTCAGTTGTTTCTGCTCTTGGGCCTGAGGTTTGGATCACCTGTCCTTGGTCCCCAGCTAGAGCAGGAATTGTTTTGTCTCCCTGCTCTGTGCAGAGAGCTGCCATCCCCTAATGTGAAGCTCAGAACTGCACACTAAAGCAGCACAGAGTCTGAAAAATATAAAAGCTAAAACCTGAGGCATCAATAGACTCAAGATCCAGAGAAGGCTCCTCTGGCTGCTCGGGCACTTTCAGCTGGGAAACTCTTCCTGCAGAAGCAGCAGATGCAGAAAGTTTACCTTGGTTCAAAAATCAAACAAATTGATGGAGAGAAGAATCCATGGAGGGCTGTTAAATATTAAACCACCTCTGTCCCAGTGCTGCAGATCTCTGGTGGGTAGGAAATAAATCAGGAAATACCTAAACTTGCTGTTCTTGTACAAACTCCTGGATTAAGTGCAGCAATAATAATTGGAATATTTTGCCCATTGAGCTCAATGAGTGGTTATTGATCCTTGGCTCATTTATAAGCAGCTAATTGTGAGTGTTTGCTGTTAGCCTGCTGCATTACGTTTATCAATGTAATTATACAACACAGCACTGTATTTATAGATTACTTCCACTGATTGAATACTTGTAGGAGGCTTACATTCCTTCACTTCTTTTTGACAAATATTTATAATTCACCCTTATCATAGATGTTGTTCTAGAACAATTAATAGAGCTGAAGGAGGAATAAAATGTAATGGACAATTTATTTAATTAATTTGGCTACTTCTTCTGCTCATGAATTTGTTTTTGCCAGCAGTTTGTGTCACATGTTTGTTGTTTAAAAATATTGGGTGATCGTTAATGTTCCTTCCTGCTCTGGCAATTGTTTGTCTGTGGCCCTTTTGCTCCACTATGTCCATGTCTGGCTCTCAAAAATGGATCTTTTTTTTTTTAAGTCCTCTAATGTTGCTTCAGAAGCTGACATTTCCCTGCTGTTTCAGGGAGTATGAACACAAAATTCAGGCCTGGACCCTAAATAAGGGAGTTGGGTGACATCTCCATGGGCAAATATCTGCATATCCACAGGTATAAAGTAATGTCATTTCTGATCCACTTTGAGCACCACATGGGCACATCTGTCTCCAGAAATGATGGTCCCTGAGGGGACTTGGGGTGTCCTGGGTTTGGTGCTGCTTTTCCTCCTCCCAGCCCTTGAGGATTTGCTCTCCACAGCGTGATTTCCACTGCTCTCCAAAGAAATGGGAAAAGAGGAAGCTGGAGGACAGCACACAGCGTGGGGAAGGTCGGAGGGGTCCCAGGTCCAACCGGAACCTTCCAGGAGCTGATGACTCCCTCAGGACTTGCTGTGGGGACAGAGAATCCTGACCATCCAGAATTAACTCCTGCTCAGGCTGAGCCCCTGGGAACACAAATAAATCAGCAGGGTGGCAGCACAAAGACAAACCAAACATCAGCACAATCTCTCCCTGTCCGTGTTCTCCAAGGCTCTGTAGTACCTGGTGGGATTTACCCCTCCTGAGTTTGTTCCAAGCTCCTTGCTGGGAGGCTGGGCTGAAGGAAGGAGCTCGTGCTCAGCAGGGTGGGGGGGAGAGAATTCCTGCTCAATTTACAATATTGTGGCTCCATAATAAGATTTCCCCCCTTGTATCAGATGTCAGGTGGATTTCTCAAACTGCAGCAAAAGAGGCAGGAACACAAGTTTTGTAGCTCCTGATGGCTCCAAAAGCACACTATTGAATTCCAGAGCCAGGGCAGAACAGAGGTGAGAGGCTGAGTCAGAACCTTGACGCAAAGCTCACGGAAGCCTCGGGCCCCAGGGCTCTGTGCTGACGTGGGCACTGGGCAGCAGATGAAAATCCTGTCTGCCTGCCCAAACTTCCCTGAAGGCTGCTGCCTTCCTCATCCTCTTCCCCTGTGTTCCATGCCTGGCCACTCACACTGAGGGCCAGGAGCGCTGGGTGATGATCATGAGCCCCTCGCGGGGAGAGAAAGGGCAGCCAGAGGGAAGGGAGCTGGGGAATGCTCCCAGGCCCCAGTCTGGGGTTTGTTGGCAGGGCTCGCTGCTTGTTTGCACCCTTGCACATGCATTTATCCCATGGAAAGCCAGCTGGGATATGTGGCTGTGCTGACGTTCCTGGCTCCTGCAGGGCAGTGCTGGGTGCCTCACAGCTGGGAGCAGTGAAATGTGGTGGGGCGCTTTCCAAGGGAATCATTTTTCATCAGAAATCATGACACGGCAACAACATTTTCCATCCTCCATCCAGGCTTTTGGCATCAGTCCATGGGGGGTTTTGGCTGGTGCTCAGCCTTGGAATGGGAATTTAAAGGTGCATCTGGAGGTAGGTGGGAATTTGCTATGTGGAGTGAAGAGCTGTGGCTCAGGCATGGGAGGGGTCAGGCAGGTGGGATGGGGCTGCTCTGGCTCTCCCAGTGAGGATCCAGGACCTTGACAGAGATGTGTAGGCAACACTTTTCAAGTATTTAAGTGGTTTAAACCAGGTATTTAAGTGTTTCCGGTGTTTATAAACACTTCCAACCTGCAGCCTCAACATGGGGCTGCTGGTACCTTAAAGAGAGGTTTTTAGGAGGTCTGAGAAGATCCTGGTGCAGTGAGAGTTCCTGGAGCAAAGGGGAACCAAAGAATACCAGGGAAAGGTTCTTCCCCAGAGGGTGCTGGCACTGCCCAGGCTCCCCAGGGAATGGTCCCGGCCCCGAGGCTGCCAGAGCTCCAGGAGTGTTTGGACAGCGCTGCCAGGGGTGCCCAGGGTGGGGTTGTTGGGGTGTCTGTGCAGGGCCAGGAGCTGGGCTGGGTGATCCTGGGGGTCCAGCTCAGGGTATTCAATGATTCTGTGATCTCTCCCCAAATCCAGGCAGTGTCTCTCACCTCCTGGATAAGAGAGGCCAGCTGGAAAGAGGAGGGAGCCCGAGGGACATGAGGACAGTGTTATCCAGAGGTTTCTTTCTCACCATTTCTGCAGCACGTCTCTAATTAAGCTCTCTGAACACACCCTGTTCCAGACTGGCCTGTGGATAAAACTGACCTTTAAAAAGGGAACTGAGATACCCAAGGGGCCAGACAGGACTGGACAGCAGGTGAGCCTTAATCTGAGAGATAAATTTTTAATGCTACAGCTTAAATCCCCCTCAGTTGTCTGCACAATTTATTTCTTCACCTCTCTGGGCTTGTTCCTGCACCCGAGAGAATTGCAGGAATGATGTTGCAGTGCTGGAGGACGGACAGGAATCTTGCAGTTTGTGTCTCCAAGCCTGGATGGCTGTGCCCTGGATGGGGTCTGAGGGACCTGGTGTCTGCCTGCTGGGTCTCCTTCCATCGTCATCTGCCTCCCTGAGTGCTGGATTCCCTGTGGAACGTTGGCTTTTCCTGATAATCCCCAAATGACAGCCTCAGTTACGTGAGAAAAATGAAGCTCAGACAATTCACAACCCCATGGATCCAACACCAGAGGCTTTTATGAATCTTTTTATGAACACACTGTCAGGACTCATTGTCTGGGGAGGAACATGGGCTGCACCCCAGACTCATCAGCCCCTCCATTCCCTCCCACGGAAAGATTTCTTTGCCACAGTGAGAAAAATCATCTGCAAACAAGTGGAAATGGCAGAATACCACCCTGCCCCAGAGCCAGTTCACCATGGGGAGGTGCAGACAGATCCCTCAAACGCAGCTCAGGACAGAGCCAGGCACATCCCCAGTCCCAGGCCCCAGCCACCGAAGCAGAGCAAGAGCCTTCCAGCAAATTGCCCTGTTTAACACCACGTTCTGTAGCAAAGCATCATCTTCTTAATAGAGCTGCTGTGGGAGTAGAGATGGAGACATAAAAGGGATAGAAAAAAATCCGTGTTTTGCATTCTGCTGGAATGAGCTCCTGGTAATTGTTTGTGTCCAGCTCCTGTTTATGCCACTGTTTTGTTGCACAGCTCCTAAATTAAGTTGGCTCTGGAGCAAATCTTCCCCCAGCAGCCCTGCATGGCCCCCCTGGGCTGCTGCATCCACACGGGTCCTGCTCCTGCACTCTTGATTAGCACTTCATTAATTAGGAACCCGTGCTTGCTCCGAGGAGGGTGGATGTTCCATGAGGAAGCATCCTGGGAAGGAGCTTTTATCAGAGCCTTGAGGGAGGCTGATCCAGGCCTTTTCTTGCCTCCAAGGGGATCTGTTTCTGTTTATTTGCAGTGTCCAGGAGGCTCCTGGTGGGGGTGGTCCCTGTCCACTGCTTCCTGCCCCATCTTCCCTCCTCTCCAAGCCTGATGTTTGGCTTCTCAGCCCACTGACTTCAGGATGGTTGGGTCATGGCACATGGTAGCCACAGCACATGCCAGGGCTAATGCTGGGGTGGGTTGGGCAGGGAGGGATCCTTCCAGCTCCGTGTCCATCCCTGTCTCTCCCAAACTTTCTCTGGCCAGTGGCTCTGGACGTGTGCCCTGTTCCAGACTGTGGGTGTGTGGGCAGCAGTTGTGCTCTGACCTTTTTGGGAGCTGATCAGTTGTTAATCTCCCCTCTCCTGTGCCAAACAGCTGCCGATTTCCTTCTGGAAGTGTCCAAGTCCAGGCTGGATGGGGCTCTGAGCACCCTGCTCTAGTGGAAGGTTCTCCTGCACAGGGCAGGAGGTTGCAGTGAGATGGTCTTCAAGGTCCTTTCCAACCCAAACCATCCCAGGCTTCTGTGATTCTCTCTTTTCATCTTTAAAACCATGAAATTCTGCCTCTTCTGTCAGTCCCTTCCCTGCTCTCCTCTTAGCCAGGGAACCACCCTCAGGTGTTTCAACTTTGACATCTGAATGGCAAAGACATATCAAGGAAGGGGCTTTTTCCAGCCCTGTGGAAAACTGTCATGGTTCTGTGGAGCAGTAGGAAGGCTGGTGTGGATCTTTCTTGTTGTCTTACATAAAGTTAATGCTTCTCTGGTGTGCAGAGCTCGTGACATACTCCAGATTTCCACAACTTTTTTCTTGTCAGGGGAGCCAGGAGAGTCCTGTCAGAGACATGGGTAAGGGTTTAGTAAAGGCTGAGAAAGGTCTGTGCTCTTTCCTTCACTGGAAAGTGAAGCCCTGTGAGGAACCCCTGAGGGAGCTGGGGGTGCTCAGCCTGGAGAAAAGGAGACTCAGAGGTGCCCTCCTCACTCTCTGCAGCTCCCTGAAAGGTGGCTGTGCTCAGGGGGGTTGGTCTCTGTCTCCAGGCAGCACTGACAGAACCAGAGGGCACAGCCTTGAGCTGCCCCAAGGGAAATTTAGGCTGGATTTTAGGAAAGAGTTTTGTACAGATAGGGTAATAAAGTATTGGAATGCTCTGCCCGGGGAGGTGCTGCAGTCACCATCCCTGGGTGTGGGTAACACAGACTGGATGTGGCACTCGGGGCCAGGGTTTGGTTGGGGTGTTTGGGCTGGGTTGGACTCGATGATCTTGGAGGTCTCTTCCAACCCAGAGATTCTGTGGAAAGGTTTGGGATAAGGGACAATCCAGGCTGTGCAAGGCAGAGAAAAGAAAGATTTTAGCTATACTGAGCCTCACTGCCTTTGGAGTTTCAAAGGCTTCTGCCCTGCACGTAGATTGTTCTCATAGTCCCCGTGGGTGGAAGGAAGGGGAGGAATAAAGCAGACATGGAGCAGGGCAGTGGGAGCATGTCTGTGTTGCTCCAGGACGTAGACCCACAGGCTCCAAGAGCTGCCCCTCAATCCCAGAGGTGATGCTGGGCGTGGGGAAGGGGCTGCAGCAGCAGGAAGGGCCCTGGGGCTGGTGGCAGCAGTGCTGGGCAGGGCGGCACCTTCGGGCAGCACCTTCAGTCCTAGAGGCTCGAGCTGGTGCTGGGGCTCTGCTCCATGGTCCTGACATGGGACCTCCTTGCTCCTGCTGCAGCAGTGCCCCTTGGAGCATTTCCCATGGCTACGAAGCTGCCATCCTACAAAAGCAGCTGTTCCTGCCCGTGGCAGGGCTTGCAATGAGATGAGCTTTCAGGTCCCTTCAAACCCAAATAATTCTGTTATTCTCCAGTTAAAGCCAAGGAGAGGCTGCTTCACCCCCTTAACTCCATCACAGAGCAGAGATTTCTTCTTGCTCCACACTGGGAATGAATTTGGGAATGTCAGGGCCACATCTGGTGGCTTTGGGGTGGGATTCAGGCACTGGGCCATGGGAAGAGCTCCTCACTCCCTGGCTGCTCACCACGTGGGGCAGCCTGAGCCCGGTGGGACTTGGCTCCTGAGCAGCACGGTGGGAGCAGAAGTTCCTGCTGGTACTGCAGTGGAAAAATGCTGCATTAAAGCAGGAAATATCCAATGTGCATTGCAAATAAAGAGGTTTTTCATTTGTGCTCTAAAGGAGGGAAAATCTCGCCAAGCCTAGTTAATAATACAGGAAAGCTCTTGTGGTTATCAGGGATCTTCAGCTCTAATCCCCTCTGATAACAGTAAATTGAAGCAGCTCCTCTGCTGAGGTTTTTCTGTTGCTGGATTGTGCCCATATAATAAGAGAAATGGGCACTACCTCTCCTATTTGCCATTCCTTCATTTAAATAAGTTTTTAAACTGCACTTTTCTTCTTTCAGAGACATCTGATTTACTGCATTTTAAACAGAAACCACTCCTACAACAATAGCTCTTTCTATCAAGATTTGTAATCAGGCTGTTCCTGTTGAACTGTTGTTATTCAAGTTATTAATTTGTCATTTTGCACAGAGTCTGATCACAGAAAGAGATGAACAGGAGGGTCTGTGCACCTGCAGGCAGAGCAGGATGGATTTAATTAGAGCAAAGAAAGCTGCAGGTTTTATGTTGTGTTTGTGTTGTTGGTTTGGTTTTTCCTCAGCCCAGCATTTTAAGAGCTTACGCAGCAATCTGCATAAATTACTATGCACATTTTTACTTAGGTTCTTACACCTAATTTGATTAATGATAATGCCTTTGACAGGGTAGATGGAGAGGGAGTTTTTACAAAGGCATGGGATGACAGGACAAGGGGAATGGCCTTAGGGAGAAAAAGATGGGATATTGGGCAGGAACTGTTCCCTGGGAGGGTGGAGAGGCCCTGGCACAGGGTGCCCAGAGCAGCTGTGGCTGCCCCTGGATCCCTGGGAGCATCCAAGGCCTAAAGCTGGACAGCTGGGATAGTCTGGAATAGCTGGAAATGTCCCTGCCCATGGGACAGGGAGGGGGGATTTTAAGGTCCCTTCCAGCCCAAACCAGTCTATGATTCTCAGGTCACAGGCAATTTTGTGTAAGGGAACAGGATGTATCAGCTTTGGTGCTACTCACTCTCCAGGCAGCCAACACTGCAAACTGGCCTTTAACTCTGATTTCAAGATTGAGTCCCTTGCTTTTGGGCTGGTGTCAGTGCAAGCAGGAAGGTGGAAACCTTTCACTGAACATTGTTTTCTGAGCTTGGCTCCTGTGCTGCCCTGCCCAGTCCCAGTTTCTGCTGATGGGAATTTCCTGGGGCAGGTTTGAGCTCCCTCTCAGTAACCCCAGCTTGCCTGGTGATTCAGAGCTCTCCAACTGCTTCAGGCACCTGCCCTCCACTTGCTGCCTGACACAACCAAGTGAAGTTCTCCATCCATTTCTTCTGCTCACAGTTCAAGCCCAGCAACCCTCTGCAGTTGGTTTTTGCACCAGGAGAGGGGTTAGGAAGAGTAGAAACAATAATTAATCAGAAGATGCTGACATGTTTTTACCCCCATTTCTCTTTCACAATTTCACTCATTTTTTACAGTGAGGAGAGTGCAGCCCTGGGACCAATCCTGGAGAGGCCACGGGATCACTGTCCATGGAAGTTTTTAAGGCTCAGCTGGGTAAAGTCGTGGCTGAGCTGGTCTGGTGTTGATTGTAATCCTACTTGGAGAAGGATCTTGGGCCAGAGAGCTCCAGCACCCCCCATTTCTGTGGTTCCTCAGGTTCTGTGCAAAGCCAGCCCCAGACTGCTCTGCCTGAAGAGCCTCTGTAGGAGTGACTTTGTTTGGGTGAAAGAAGAGGAAGCTGAGACTGTGATCCCACTCTCCCGACATGAATAAAATAAAATAAAAAACAAATTCTAGCAGTAAGAGAAGCCCCATTTTTATTGATGCTGCACAAAGGCAAGTGATTTAGCATCCAGTTCTAGGAGAGCAGTATAACTGCTTTTGACAGCCAGGTCTAATAATAATAAAAAGGCCCAGCTCCTCATATTGCAACCCGATAGCAAAGCTGGAGTGTGAATTTCTCCCATAAAAATTCATCTACCATGGCTAAAGCCCTGTAAATTGAGTCCTGTATTTTGGTTGTTAAATAAAAACAAAACCTCACTGCAGAATAATGACAGAAACATTGCTCAACTCTTGCAATTGTGTCTTGTTAAAACATCACTTAGGGTAATTTACAGGGTTTGATTAAAGCATGTATTTAAATGAATTATCATTTCCCATCTCTCCCCTTCTCCTGCTTCCCCTTCACCCTGTGGGGATGTAAAACCCCACCCTGAGGCTGGATTTCTTCAGGGAGAAACGAGGAACCCATTACCCTGCACGATAAACCCCTGCCACACTGGGGTGTCACTGTCCCCAGCCATGAGCTTTGGTTACAGCTCAGAAGGTCAAAGGATGGGTGAGGTGCTCCCTGTGGTGGCTGGAGAGGCTCTGGGGAAGCAGCAGGGGAGATGCTGCCCCACAGCCAGGGCTGTGCCCCACCTCTGCTGCCCATCTGCATCCCAAACCTCCATCCTTGCTCGTGCCCAAATCACTGCTGAGAGCACAGCAAACCTAAAACCTGAGCACAAGGAGAGAAATTTGTATTAAAGTGCTTTTAGACATCGGAGATTGTTCCTGGGCTCTCTCAGTTAAGCTCAGCTGTGTTAGATGGGAACAAAATTCCAGGGAGCTGTGTCTCCAGTGAGTGAGAGGGAGCACATCCAGGGACACCTCCTTTGATCCCTATCCCAAGAGCCTGGAACATGCAGCTTGTGCTCTCCCCGAGCCACTGGCTCAGCTTTTTGTTGAATTTAAAGGCCTTCAATGGATTATTCTTCTGTGAACTTGCCCTGCTGCTTTTTGAACCTATCTAAAATTTCCTCTCTGCAGGTTCCTGCAGGGAGAAGAGCCCCAGCTGAGCTCTGGGTTGTGTGAAAAGGGCCTCCTGAGACCTGTTTTGAACCTTGAGCTCTAGGATGTGTGAAAAGGGCCTCCTGAGGCTTGTTCTGAACCTTCCAATCACCGATTTCACTCCGTGGTCCCAAATTCTTGCATTGCAATAGACCACAGTGACTCATTTCCTCCCTCCTGTCTTTGTGTCTCATTCCATCTTCTGTGCCTCTCTGTTCCAATTTTCTGTTTCCCATCCTGAAAGGTCCTAATCTGTTTGGTTGCTTCTCGTTTGGGAGCTCTTTCATACCTTTGATGACTTTTGCTGCTTTCCCCTGGACATCTTTCATTTCCACTTTGCTCTTTTCCAAAGAGAAGGCCCACACTGTGCCCAGCTGTGGAGAGGAATTTATGCAGTGGCAGAAAGCACCAAAATAAATGTTCTCTCTTTTGTTCCCTAATAATTCCCACTCTTTTAGTCACTTCTTTTTGGCCATTTCGGAGTTTTTCACAGAGCCTCGAGATCCTCATCCTGCATGCACAGAGCCCAATATTAGAAATACTGAAATGCTGATTAGCATCCCATTTATCCTCACACACATGCACCATGTGAATTTATCCATATTAGGCTTAATCCAGCATTTGCTTGCCTGGTCAGCCACGTTTTTCTGCAAGTCTTTGCAGCCAGCTCCCTTTTTTTGCTGCTCTGAGAAACTTTGGGTCGGAAGGAAATGCAGTTAAAGCAATAGAAGCACCTGGAGTTTTATATCATAGAAATATGGAAGAGTTTGGGTTGGAAGGGACCTTAAAGCCCATTTCATTCCACCCCTTTCCATGTCCACTAGCCCAGGCTGCTCATGCAGCTGCAAATCCATAAACAGCTCATCCCTGCCCATGGTCCTGTCGGGGAAATGCCTTAATTCCAATTATTATTTATGGCTTTTATTTTTGTGTGCAGAATTCACAAGACTTGGAGACATGGAAGAACTTCTCCCTGTGAAATTCAGCAAGAAACTGAGAGCATGGAGGAAGGTTTGGGCTGGCCAAGGGTTTCCTTCAGCCCAGATTATCACTGCCATTTCTATCCCCAGACTGAGCCAGCCCCTTGCAGCTCAGAGTTATTTGAATCCTGTTGTGTTTGACAGGCTCTGACAGAGCCCAATCCATCTCCTACTTCCAAAACTGTTGTTAGAAGCGCTGATTATTTCATAACTTCCATTCTGTTTGTGTGCTGACACTGCTTTCCTGTGCTGTGCATTCCTGGCAGATGTGAGCTTTGTAACAAAACACATAAATTTGCAGCAAGTCTCCCCAGAAGTAATATCTGGGAGTTTTCATCAGCTGCCAGCGAGCTGCAGCAGTAAATGAACCTCCCTTCCAGCAGCTGCACTGCACTGGAACCAACAAACCCTTCCTGTGTCAGCCCACAAATCAGACTGAGCTCTCTCTGAGAGGACAGCAACATGGAGGGGCAGATAACATTTTTCCACCTTAGTGCTATTTCACTTCTGTAAAATAAAGATGCAAGCCCTGCCTCATCATGAGAAACTGATCCTAAGTGCTCATCCCAGCTCCCACGGAGGAAGTGGGAGATTCTGACACCACTGGAGGACATTTTCCCCTTCCCCATCATGGGTCCTGCCAGGACCAGGCTGATCCCCTCCTGAGCCCTGCAGTGGTTTTGTTGGAAAAACCTCTCTCCACATCCATGAATTCCCAACCTGAGCATCCTCCTGCAGCTCCAGCTTGATGCCAGTCTGTTATCAGCATCTGGCCACCTTCCTGCAGTGCTGGAAGGTAAAATCAGCCATTGTGTGGCACCAGGGAGACAGGCAGTGGCCACACTGACAAGTGGCTAGGCTGGGATAAAGCAGCACAAAACTGCCCTGGCTGGCCCTGAGTGAATCTGGTCCTGCAATGCCTTTCCTCACGCACCTACAGCATCTTTTACCTGGTGTTAGAGCTTCCAGATCCAGCATTTACCACCAGCCAAACGCAGGCTTGGAGCTGCAAGCTCTCAGGGAAGGAAAGCAGGGACAAACAGATCATTTCTGCCCCTCCAGAACTGAGGCTGCATGTCCCAGAGCATCCTTCAGCTGGGTGAACGCCCCGTGCCCCTGCGTGTGCCAGGGCAGAAGAGACTGCCGTTGTTTTGGCACCTGCTGGGCAGTGGGGCAGCCGAGCTCCCCGGCAGCTGGGAACACTACCCAGCCTCACCCAGGGCTGCCTTTTCTCCTCTCCATTTTTGACAGCAGCAGGGGGGACCTTTGGGCGCTTCAAAGCCTGGTTTTAATCACTTCCCTGATTGAAGCGATTGCCTCCTTTAACTTTGATATTTCTTGTCATTAGCCTGCCGACCTCTGGGATGAAGGGATTCATCTTCAAAAGCCAAACTGGCTTTGTTTGTGCTGGGCCTGGGGCTGCTCCTGCTTTCCCCAGTGTGGGATTCACTGCTCAGCACTGCTCACAGGGGTCATGCTCTGCCCTGGAAACAGGAGGGGCTGCTGCATCTCTGCCAGTCTCGGCGTCCCTTACTTTATTTGCTGTGGAGGTATTTAATTCCACTGTCTTAGTGTGGGATTAAAGAGGAGGACGTGTCCCCTTCTCTTGACAGCTTTAGAGATGAATTTTTCAACATAAACACCAGAGAATTCCACACATTTCTTGCTGTTTCCTACTTCAGAAGAGCTCTCTGCCAGCCAGGGCTGGTTTTTCCTGTTGCAGTAACACCTGGGGATCCAGAGGAGTTCCAGAGCCTGCACCCACCCAGACAGCTCCAGGGGCTGAGGCAATCCAGAGCAGGTGAATGGAATGGATGCAGATGGAAGGAATGGATGCAGGTGGAAGGAATGGATGCAGATGAATGGATGGAATGGATGCAGAAGGATGGAATGGATGCAGGTGGAAGGAATGGATGCAGAGGGATGGAATGGATGCAGTGACTGCAGAGGGATGGGATGGAATGGATGCAGCTAGATGCAGTGAAGCAGCTGTGGGATGGCTACTGGAAAGCACAGGCTTGCAGCAGTGCAAACCAGTCCTGCCAGGGTCAGTTACTGGGAGTGGGGGCTTTCTGTGACTCCAGCCTGTCTGTGGNGGAATGGATGCAGTGACTGCAGAGGGATGGGATGGAATGGATGCAGCTAGATGCAGTGAAGCAGCTGTGGGATGGCTACTGGAAAGCACAGGCTTGCAGCAGTGCAAACCAGTCCTGCCAGGGTCAGTTACTGGGAGTGGGGGCTTTCTGTGACTCCAGCCTGTCTGTGGCCATGGGACAGCCACGATTCCTGGTTTCTCTCTTTGGGATGAGTCCATCTGATTTACTGTTTGGCTTTTTATGGCTCAGAAGACGTTGGGCCAGTAGACAACGGTCTTGCCTGGGCACAAATCTGGACCAGAACACTTCCAGGGACACCACAATATAAAAAAAGACATTAAGCTGTTAGAGAGTGTCTAAATGAGGTCATGAGGATAGGGAAGGGCCTGGAGGGGAAATGTTACAGGGAGCACATGGTCTGTTCAGCCTGGCGGAGAGGACACTGAAGGCAGACCTCACTGTGGTCTTCAACATCCTCCCAAGGGGCAGCAGAGAGGCAGCTCTGATCTCTGCTCTCTGTGACAGGGACGGGACCCAGGGAGCGGCTGGAGCTGTGTCAAGGACATTTAGGCTGGAGATGAGGGAGAGGTTCTTCCCCAGAGGGTGCTGGCACTGCCCAGGCTCCCCAGGGAATGGTCCCGGCCCCGAGGCTGCCAGAGCTCCAGGAGCGTTTGGACAGTGCTGCCAGGGATGCCCAGGGTGGGGTTGTTGGGGTGTCTGTGCAGGGCCAGGAGCTGGGCTGGGTGATCCTGTGGGTCCCTCCCAGCCCAGGACATTCTGTGATTCCCTGATCTTTGGTGCACTTGATGACTGGGTAATATCTCCACCTGCCCCCATATCTGTCACAGGTGCCGACACAGCTCTGGGCTCCTTTGACAGCAAACATCACTGCCAGGACCCAGTCCCCGGGTTCTAAAGCCAACCCCAACCCTTTCTGTGTGTCAGTCCCATTTTCCCTGCCATTTCCCACAAGAGCTGAGTCCATGTGCCAGGTGGGATCCTGGCTGCCCTGCCCAGGCACCACTCCCAGTGGAGCTGGGGGAGCCCTGGGCTGGTCTGTGCCCCTCGCTGCTCTCAGGGTGCCAGAGGGGAGGGAGGGCAGCAGGGAGTGGCTCTGAGACAGACTGCCAGTCTGGCCTGATTTTCTCAGTCTTAAGATCTTCCAAAGGATGAATTTTCTGAACATTTGTTCCTCTCAGCAGGAGCTATTGTTTCTGACATATTTATCCAGCTCAGTGCTACCTTGAGATATCACTTTTGACAGATAACCTTCTTAAATTAAACATACAAATGTGCCCTACTGAGAGGGAAGATGTGAGCACTAATGGCTCTGAGAATGATGGAGAAACCTTCCCATTAGCTCCTCCTGAGCTGCTAAATGTGCTCCTGTATTAGGGAAAGAAACAGGGAGCCAGCAGGATCAAAGAGGGAATGGAGAGAGATCATAGAGTTGAGATTTGAGATGAAATGCTCTTCAAACTGCGGGGTGGGAGAGGCCAGGGCACAGATTTCAGGTTTCTGTGAATGAAAACTGGGGCCAAGCTGCAGAGGAAGGGGCTGAGCCCAGGGGCTGAGCTGCCAGCAGGACGTTCAGCTGCTCCAGGACCCAGAGAATTCCTTAAAACCTTTCCTGTGCTTTCCCAGCCCTCTGCCCATGGCAGCTCTGGCACAGGGCATGGCCCACGCTGATCTCAGAGAGGAGAAGAAGGAGGTCCCCAGGGTCCCTGTGAGGAGGGTGGCCTCAATTCCTGTTCTTTGTTGGAAGTATTTCCCCAGAACCCAACGGACAATGTGGCTGCAAGGGAGGGAGCTGCAGCTGGGTCATCCCAAAGAGAAGGGGTGCAAGGGAGTGCCTGGGTTTTCTCTTTGCAAGCCTCCCCAGTCCTCCCACAGCTGTGCCAGAGCAGTGATGGGATGCTCCCAAGCTCCCCTGTCCCACGGCTGGCTCCCTGGGATGTCAGTGCTGTCCTTTGGAGATGTCATGGCACTCATGGAGTCCCCCCATATCTCTTTTCTTCCCCTTCTCTCCTGTCTCAGGTCTCACCTGTCCACAAATAGAAATTCTTTGGAGCGGGGACATCATTTTTTGGCTCATGGCACCTGGTTAGGCTTCACAACTGACCAGGGGCTGTGCTTTGGAATCAGTTATATAATGGGGTAAAAAACCACAGGTATACTGCAGTGGGACAGCTTCAGATGCTGGGGGGGTCTGTGGGAAAACCAGCACTGCTCTGCAGCTCCTAAAACCAGGGGAAGGACCACCTGCCCACCCTCCCTGTGAAGAAATTCCTCCTTCTTTCAATTTTACGAGATATATTTAAATTATGCCATACATTTGAAAGTATATTTTAAAAGGTATTCACCAGTTGTTCTAAAAGTGAGCCAGCTCACACAGTTTCCACCAAACTGCTGCCACCCTTTCCCTCCTTCCTCCTCCCTGTCCCTCTCATGAGAAGGAAAATTTCAATTCCATCTTTTCCTCCTGCCTTCTCTCTGCCTCCAAGTCCCTACTATTCCTCTTCTCTTTCAGCCCATTTTTCTTCCCTCATTGATGAAAACACTTTGACTGATTCTGCACCTCCCTCCCCTGGATGAAATGCCCAGTTTCCTTGACACACTGAAATTGCTAATGGTTCTTGCTGCTCCTTTTCCTAAATGGAGTATTTGTGAGGAATTACTCAGCTCAGTGCTCCATCAGCTCCTTGCCTGGGCTGGGCAGACACCCAGGCAGAAGCTGTGCAGCACCAACACCAGCACTGGAATTCCAACCCTCTGTGTCTGTAATTAAGCTGGAGGTTTGTGATTCCATGTCTGGGCTCTGTTTTTCCTTAGTGAACTGTGGGGAACTCTCTGAAGGAAGTGCTTGTGCTGTTTGCTCAGTCACAGTTACATATATTATATATTTAATGTATTTTATATATTCCTGCCTGGATTCTCTCCCCACACAATGTCAGGAGCACTCTGCTGAAAAATGGATAATCCATACGGTGAATTTTACAGCCAGGGCCCATTTTTAAAAGTCACAGATAAAACCCAGGCAGCAGGAAGGAAGAGAATGAAAAGAAAAAGGAGAAGCAAAGGCAGTGGAAGAAGGCAAAGAGGGAGAGATGCAGCTGTAAAAAGAGGGGGAAGAAGCAGGAGATGGAGCATGGCCTCGTAGCAATGAGGGGCAGGAGGGGAAGGGCTGTCTGGGGAGAAAACTGGTCATGTCCAGCTCCCCCTTTCCACTTCTGGCCAGCTGACCCTGCCCCTCCTCCAGCAGCTGCTCCCTTTTCCAGGATGGGATCCCACAGCTCCCCTTTGCAGGGCTGATGCCCGCTGGTTTCCAATCTTTTCCCATTTCCATGTCTGTAGCAATTCCTCTGGATTTCACTGGGGCTTTCCTATTCCTGTACGGGATGAGGCACTTTTAATGCAGTTTTTCACAGTGACAAAGGCAGTTTCTGCACAGTCTCCTCTGCTGTGCCAAGATTCCCCTCAGATCTCTCTCTGCCCCCTCCAGCTCCTCATCTCCATCCAAATTCCAACAACAAGGGGCTGCTGCCATATGGTTTCCTTGTGCTCTTCCATACCATGCACTGCCTTCAAATTCACTTCAGAGGGAAAGGAGCAAATAACAGCAAATATTCAAGAATGCCTTGAAAGAGCAGTGGGAATTTCAGCCAGAAAAAGGTAGGGGGGATTAAAAGGCAAAATAAATTGAAAAATGTAATCTGGGAATTTCCCAGCTGAAATGCCTTGGAAACAGCAGCAGGTTTCATTAGCAGGCTTTCACAGCAAAGCCTGTTGTGACCACAGAGTTGTTGTTTTGTTTAATTCCTAGAGAGTTTTTACATTTAAGCCTTGGCTTAACTGGACGAAAAGGTGTTAAAGGAGTAAATGGACCCCACGAAACCGATTGGATTAAAATGAAATGTTCCTCCTCTAACCCTGAGACTAATCTGGTGGGAAGTGGCACTGGAGTGGTGTCCATTTTCCAGTGTGTTCATCATAGAAAATATCTGTTATTTGTCCATAGTGCAGATGGGAGGGTGGGTAAGACACCCTGTTTTGCTGGAAGAATATCAGGAATTGAGAAAATGTGAAACTCAGCAAGGAGAAAGTTTTCCTAATATCCAGCCTGAGCCTCCCCTGGATCCACTGAGTACATTTTCCCTTTAAATCTCTGCCTGGGATAGGGAAACTGAGCCTCTACATTTTGGAGTTTAGCTCTGCACCTAAACCATGCCCAGCAGGACACCTCCTGTACCTGTGCCTACTCACACAGCCATTTTTACATGCCTTGGATAACTTGGGTTCAGGCTCTTACTGAAATATTACAAGCCAAATTCCAAGTGCTTCTAATTTTCCAGGCCTATTTCTCTGCTCACTGGTGACAATTCCCATAATTACAGAAGCTAGGAATACCAGCCAGAATCCACAAGTGGTTCTTCAGAGCAACAAAAAAAAGGGGGGGGGAATTTTTGTGTTTCATCCCCCACAAGTGATTACAGGAGCTGTGTTTAATTGGGACGAGCAGTGCTGGTGGTACCTCAGAGGGAAACATGGAAGAGGGGTGAGGGAGCCTTCAAGGAAGGGAAGGAGAATGAATTCCAGCAGCAATAATTAAAAATCCTCGGGGGAAATTCAGGGCACTTCCCAAGCACTGCTGTGCACTGGGAAACAATGAAGTGCCCTGGACACTGTGCCAGGGAGCTGGGAAAGCTGGGGAAAGAATGTTGAGCAAAGCCCCAGCGTGGCCTGGGGCATGTAAAAACGTTGTAGGTAATGGGATTCTGGCAGGACTGAAAGGGAAGGGAGCTGCCCATGGAGTGTGTGAGCTTGGGAAAGGGCTGGCAGGAGCAGCAGGAATTGTGTTGGGTGTTCTCCAAACAAGCAGGAGACTCCACACCTGAGCTGGAGCACCCTGGACGGGGAGAGAGGCTCCAATGCTGGGCTTTGCTCCAGGTGCTTCCTATTCAGAAGATTTGGGGAGTTAAAATTTGGGCCACAAGCAAACACATGCAGCAGTAAAGCTGATTTCAGAGGCTCTGCCTTGTGCTACCAGAGCTGGAAAATCCCAGAAGTGAGGGGAGGAGGGAGCAGCTCCACAAAGGAGTTGCCTTGGGCCTCTCCATTCCCCTCCAGACCTCTCCTGGCCAAGCACCTAAGGCTGAGCAAGGCTGATAACACCTGCAAAAGGGGTTTTCATGGTTTTCCTTTGTGTTTTGAAGCAAAACGACTAAAAAAGAAAATTAATGTAAGTGATACAGCAACAAGCTGGGGAAGCTCACTTTGCTCTTGCTGTTGTTTGTTTGCTCGTTGCTTTTCTTACTCTCACAGGAATGGCACAATAGAAAAATGTCCAAGCCAAAATGAAATGTTTTGTCTCTTCTGGCAATTTTTTTAAATAACGGAAGGTTTGCTCGCTTTGGCTTTTCCCCTTTGTTTGTTTTCAGTCTTAGTGCTCTTTCCAAAGAAATTTATTATTTATTTTTTTATCCCATTTCATAAGCAATACACAGAAGAAGTTTGAAAGCCATTGGGGGAGGCTCCGGGGAAACCTGTGGTCCCTGAGAGGTGCCTGGCTCAGGATGGGGTGGTGGGAGAGGCCGAGGTGAGGGTGGGCAGAGCACAGGAACAGGTTGGATATTATGGAAAAACTCTTTATTGGAATGGTGGTCAGGCACTGGAAGAGGCTTCCCACTGGTGCAATCCCTGTCCTTGTAAGAACAGGTGGGTTTGGCACTTGGGGACAGGGTTTAGTGGTAGGCTTGGCAGTGCTGGGTTAAGGGCTGGAATTGGGATCTTGGAAGGCCTTCGTACCCTGTTGGAATACATAAAATGGAAGTCTCTGAGTCCCTCAGGGAGAGAGAGAAATACAGGGATTGAATTAAAGCCTTTAGAGAAATTGAAATATATTAAGCCACACAGAAATGAAATAGAAGTGTAAGTTTTCTAGCACAGGCCCTAGAGCCCTAAAGCCTGGTTTAAAGTTCAGTAACTTAGCTCCAGCCATAACAAAAACATAGCAGAACATTGCTTGCATTTCAAGATAGAATGTTCCATGTAAATAAGATAGAACTCTTTGCATGGATAGATATGTGTAGATTTGTGTAAGGATTGATACTACTTTCGTAGCTTTTCAGTTGAGTTTGGATTGGTGTACGTCTTGGATTGAGAGGAAGTGAG
>VZSE01013045.1:0-55895 GCA_013398275.1 Promerops cafer | reverse complement strand
GCGGAGCGGCCCCGGCTGTGCCCGGAGCTGTGCGTGGGGAGGGGCTGCGGGATACCGGAGCTCTTCTGGGCTCCCTCTGGACAATAAGAGCTCCGACGTGTGCTCGCTTTGTACCTTCAAGGCTGCCGGATGCCTTGGAGTGCAGCTGGAGTGCCCGGGGTATTCCGGTCTCTTCTTGTCCTCAGCTCAGCAGGAAGATGGTTCCAAGTGTGAGTGCGAGGGACGTGTGCGCATCCAGCAGTGTGTGGCTGTGTCCCTGTCTCTGTGTGTCGGAGCTTCATCTGTTCACCCTGGTGGTAAATTCTTGGATATCATGAGTGGGAGCCTGGATTTACCCAGGCTTGTAGGTGAAGAAAACTTGGAGACATTTTTCTCTGCAGTTCCTAGAAAACAGCTTTATTTTCCATGGAGGTTCTGTCATGTTTGGATTCGTCTCTGATGGACTCGTGAGTTTATTTGCGGCTGGAGTAGTTGCTGAATATGAATAATTTTGTGTAATGTTCTAGAAGAAAACATTACTTTGCGAGAAACGACGCTCACTTTTAAAATTTCAAAGGTTTATTAAACCTTAACAAAAACAAAACAGAAGACTGAATAAGGAAAAACTGCAGCACCACGATGAGGGAGCCAAACTGCCATGTGCTGGTCTTCAGAAATAGCTGCACCTTTTATATCGCGGGTGTGGGTGTGTGTCTGTCAGCGAACCCTGGCCCCTCCCAAAGCCGGTGTGTCTGCTCCGCTGCGCCGTCCCTTTCTTGCAACATGATTAGAGGTCAGGTGCTGTCATACCGCGCCTCCTAGCCACAAGCTTTCGCCATGCCATGCAAGGGGCACCTGTACACGCCCTTCCTTCACAACTCTGCCACAACCAAGGCTGGCTGGGGGTAACAATGCCGAGGGGAGAAGGGGACTATGGGGAGAACAAAGGATGTCTAAACAACAAGACTACGATAACATAAATACATATCAATAAAACTTCTTGTAACATATATGCAATTTTCATCCTTTAATTGCGAGAGACAATCCATCACGTTACCTACCCATAACACTGAGAGGTTGAGCATTTTTGTGTTGCCAGGTAGTAGTGGAGTTCCAAAATGTTGTTTGGGCTAATTGATTCTGTGCTTTGGGGTTTAGTTTTGTTTTGCTCTGGGACTCTTGTTTCCCAGTGGTTTATGAATAGCTAGCATAGAGTTTTGAATAGGAGAATGCCCACCGTGGTACTTTGAAATAGAAAAGATTCCATGAAATAATGGAAGCAGGAGTTTTTTTTCTAGTCATGTAAAAATGTATTTAGTGATGTAGTCGGTCACTTCTGGGTATAAATACTCAATAACTAAAGCATTAAGAATGAAATATTGGCAATCTATTCTTAAAAAGACTTTCTGTGTCCTGGAGTTGGTGCATCAAGGACCTCTGTTTATTCCTTGCTTCTAATTATTACTGTTTCAAATTAGGGGGTTGCTTTTTTATTGTAACAGTGCTATTACTGTTGTTGAATCTCAGCATTGAGTAAAATCTGTCTGCAGGGATCTTGTCTTTATGTTTTAGGCTGTAGTAGATCTGAGTCACTGCCATCAGGATTGAATTGTTCTTGTGAACGGTGGTGTGGAAATGCTTAAGGGCAGTCTCTGAGACAAAGAGCTGCATTGTTTGCTGTTCTAAGTCCCACACTTAAATAGTTGATGTGGGTCTGTGCAAGTGCCATCTTGTAACAATCCTGGTATCATATAGTGCTGGTTTACAGATGAATCCTGTGAAAAACAAAACTGAGATGTCTTTCAAGAGATGGTCGTAACCGAGAGATTTGTAGTCTGTACTTTGACAAGATCTGTAGAGGTTTTTGGGAAGTGGGTAAATGATGTTCTGCTGGTGAGTCACAGGCATCCTTTATAGACCATAAGTGTGGCATGAGCTTGCTGGATCAACATCTGCCTCAGATGCAATACTTATTTAATTATTGGCATTTTGTAGCAGTTTTCCCCATGTCACATTTAAATATCCCCATGGACCAGGTTCTGCATTGAGGCTGAGGAATGGGAGATGGGGATTTGGCCCAAAATCTTTGCAGTGTTTCACATTCTGTTCTAAGTCAGAACTTTGTTCTGTGGCACTTGAAACAAACTTTTTAAGAAACAGCCTCTAACCAGTCTGGCTGTAAACAGTTCCTTTTCCGTGTCTCTTTCCTACTGCTCCTTATGCAGTAGGATCTGCACTGTCACTGTAAACCCTGAATATTCTGCCCTAATGTCAGTAAAGTCAGCAACAAGAAGAAAAGCACTACAGTTCTCAGCTCATATATACCTGAACATCGTATTTCTGGCCCTTATAAGGTACATAGTCACTCATGGGATTACAGGTTAAACCCAGCAAGTCAACACCTTAATACTGAGTGTGAAATACATAGGAATGATAATGTGTGATGTTGTTCTGCCTCTACAGTATGTGCTTCTAAACCAGTTACATTTTCCTTTCTGAATACAGTCTTTTGTGGTGGTGGTGGCAGTGTTGATTAAGTTCATGTCTGGCAACTGAATTAATTTCTTAAGAAATTAACATTCATATCTGATGCATATCCTAATCTAGATGAAGGAAGTGGACTGCCATTGCTTTTTTAAGGTATTCTTTTTGGTGAAATGTACCTGCCCATTTGACTTGTGGAGCTTGGTTGGAGCTGATTCAAAGGTATGTACTCATTTCCCCAGCAAGGCTGGCATTTAATGCTGAAATATGTCCTTAGCAAAAAGGTAACCAAACGAAGGCTGAAGGCTGGAATTTCATAGAAAAAGCGAAGACACTTAAAAGGTGGTTTTGGGTGTGATAAAAGTTGTATATGTCAGTGCGAACAGACTTCTGAACTCCCACCTTTCCTGTGGCTGTCCAATAATCTGATTTTCATCATTCTTCCAACTGTTAAGAAAATTAATCCACAAACACCAGAGATTTATGTTCAAAAAGAAGACAGAGGAGTCCTTTTACTTTATTAAAATAAAGGGAGAGGCCATGGGGCATTTCCCCTGGGGTCCCTCGAATTTTTGGAGCATGCAGCCTCCTCTTTATCTGAATTTCCCTCTCTCTTTCCCCATTGGCTGAGGTACTTGAGAGGCACAGGCTTTCCAGAAGGCCTAATACCTAAGATTCCCCTTTAATGTATAACCGCCCCCCCCCCCCTTAATTTTTAATTCTTACAGAATTTATGGGTTTTCCCCATTGTTTCTTTCATCTTTCAATATCCAATTTCATTTATCAGCAACCTTACAGTTTGTAAAAGCAAATATCTTCTTTTCCATTCATCGATCAGTGGAATCCTTCTCATTGTTTCTTTTATCTCTCAGTGCTAGTCTTGTCTATCAGCAGATCCACTGCTTGTTTGTAAAGACAAATCTGTCATTCCTCTCACAGCTGACATGGGATTGTTTGGCACTTGCTGGGAGAATGTGCTGCCAGGTCTGACAGATCTCGAGAAGGTTTTGCTTCAGGTGAAGGAAAATAAAGAGTCCTTATTCTTTGGCACTGCAGCTGCACATGGAACGGCCAGCACTAGGTGTGTTCCTCATCACTACTTTCATGATACACTTTTTCATGATACAGCTATGCAAACTGTGCTGGAATAACTTAAAGCAGCATATGAGCTAATGAACTTGGGCAAGTGCTGAGGAGCTTCTTTGTGAGCTACAGACTTGAACAATAGCTGTGCCCCAACTGGGAGTTTTGGGGGGGCATCTTTTTCTACTTCACTTTGAGTTACTGTGACTAATTCTGCAGCCCTGGTTGTTTGCTCTGGTTGTAAGTGACCTAATTATGGAGAGATCATGTTAATCTCCTTTCTCACTTAGACCATGCAGATTCCAAGTAGTATCTAGCCAAAAAGGAATGTCTTTCCGTTATATTGTGTTTAATTGCAAGTGACTTGGAAACAAAACTCAACTGTTGTTTTTTCCATAAGGTAATTCAACTGTGCACATTCTTCTCTAGGCCATTATTTTCTTCTTTCGTCATCCTTGTTGATGAGGATCTCTGGCCCATGATGCCAAATGTGGACAAAGGCACTTTAGAGGATGTTGTTGAAGACTTGTGTGGCTGAAGGACAGGACCTGGTTTCACCGGGACAGGGTTAATTTTTGCAGCAGCCAGGAGGGGGCTTGGTTGGGTCCCAGATGTTAATCAGTAACACCTCACTCTCAGGACTACCTCATCTCTTTGCCAGAGCTGGGGGACATGACTCTCTCTCTTCTGGGGAAAGGGGTCCCTTCTGCTTGAGAAAACATGGTGGACAGAGCAGTCCGGCATGTATTTATTGTCAGGGCATTTCTGTGTAATTAATTTCTTTTCTTATATCTTTTATTATGATATCAGTGCTGTTACTGTAATTGTCTTACCTCACTGCTGTCTCCTGTAAACTGTCCTTATCTCAACCTGTGATCTTTACCTTCTGTGCTTTCAGCTGCAGGGGGGAGGGGATGTGACAGTGTTTTTAGTGGGAGTACTAAATTGGAGAACACCATTTGTAAACTACACAGCCTTAACTGACAGCCAGCTTGCAGGACTAGCGGTTGAGGTAACAACAGATCTGCCCAGAGCAGGTTGGACACCAATTTGATTTAAGCATTTGTTGTGCAAGGTAGGGAGCCACTGAGAAAGGAGAGAGGTTAATTCAGATCGTCCTGAAATCTGTACTGTATTGCACGTTGGTGCTTTATGCTGAAGCTTGCACGTGGGCTGAGCCGTGTCAGCAAATGCACTTTTGGAAATGAAACGCTCTCAGCAAAGCTGTTTTACAAGTTGTATTGAACATACTGTGACTATTGATATTCCAGCCATGCTCTGTTTCTAAAACCAGAGACTGCCAACTATGGAGAAGGTCGTGTGAGCCCTGTTATTAATATATGCAGCTTCTTCCAAGCAATTTACTCTGCGAACAAAGCTCTGAAGGATGTTTTCAGCCCCGTGCAGCTGGTGTTCTTTGGCTTTTTAAAGATCTGCTTATCACAAGGGTCAGAATTCTGCTTTTTTGCAGGACTTCAAGCAACTTGTACTGCCTCCACATACCCTGTATCATCAAGGGAACAACCAGACCACTTCATTCAAATAAAATAGCAGTTAACTCTTGCCACTGACAGTGGGGAGCAGTCGCAAGCTCTTACCTGTGATGGTAGTGTGTGGAAGACCACACTCTGAAAAGCCAGAGTCCATAAAGGACACAGTGCAGTCCTGCAACTTTTTTCAAGTAAAGGGAGAGAGCCCACTAGACCATACCCCGTGGGGTCTCACTTGAGATTTTGGAGGATGCAGCCTCCTTTTATCCTAAACTCCTGGCTTCATGTTGCCCTCTTCCTTCCCCCACTGGCTGAGGCACTAGGAAGGTACAGCCTTCCCGACCCGCCTACCTGCTAGAACCTCCTGTTTTACCCCAAAGTTCCAAAGTTCAGGCTCCTGCAGACCCTTGCCTATTTCAGGAGCGGAGCTGTCTGGGCCTGGTAACAAACCTGCTGCCCAAAGTTAGCAGGGACATTAGAACCCATTTGGAAGTCGTTAAACACCCACACCTTCACCCATCCAATTATTTGTAAAGACATTAGCACACATCTTTCCTCTCACCCAGACTTGCACTTCCTGTTTAGGTGACCCATTTCAACATCTGCAAAAGAAACAAAACAGCAAGTAAAGCTTTTAAGCCAGAGCAGCATCACCTCCTTTGTGCACTGTGGTTTCTGTTAGAAGATGCAACAAAGGCAGCAGGAGTGACAGCTGAGAGCAGTGCAGCTCGATCCACAGGGAAGGAAAACAGAGCAGCTAAGTGTGAACAGGAAGACGTACAGCAACACAAGACTAACTGCTAATGTTTTCCAGATAGTGAAACCCATGACTGAATACATCTAGAAAAGTGGCTGCTCTGAAACAATCACCAGCATCATTTCACAAAACCAAAAGTTAGAGTTTGTAGCTGCAAAAACCACTCCTAATCCACTTTAAAGACAAAGTGCCTGGGGATAACTATGGACTAATCGAACCACAACCCTGTGGTGGGCCTGCCAGGTATGAGCTGTGATTTCATTTCTTCATTTCTACAACAGCCAGGATCAAGCATTTAAAATAAATACAACAAAAAAATCCCTCAGTAGAATTAAGCCCACAGTGTCTTCCTAGATGTTGTGATGACTGAGCAGAAATGACACCAATTCAATACTGGGGAAAAAAATGTAGTAAAGCAAATATTGAAAGAAATAGTTGCAATAAATAAGCAATTTTATACTACACGGTATTTAACATAAAGAAAAAAAAATACTGCCTGTGGCAAAACAGCTTGCCACCATTACCTGTTTTCAGGAATATGTTCCTGAGAAGGCAGCACAGCTCAGCATTTTTGCATGAGACATTGGCAAAGCTCATACCTCCTATGATGAGGAACATGACCGGAGTTGTCCTGAACCAACATTGCTCAGGTAGGTTTACTTCATGTATGAACGAACTTTGCAAAATTGTGACAATCCTTCAGAACCCTCTTTATATTCTCGTCCTCCACACTCTAGTTATGGATCTAGCTTGCAAGAGCTTAATTTACTCTTAATGCAGAACAATCTCCAAAGTGGGATTTTTACTGTTGCTGAGGAGATGGCGATGGGCCATTTCTCCCATTTGTTGTCATCAATGCAAGGATTCTGTTGAATTGCTGGCTGTTGCTGCCCTGTTATTTTTCAGATCAATTCAGCTCTTGCCCTTCATCCTGCTTTAGTTTCCAGTTCAGGTATGATGATCACACTCAGTCATGATCAGGCAGGTTGGATGTGTATAAAAATTGTGCTGCAGTGCCGGAGTTCTTCTGCAGGCTGATGATAGTGTTGCTATCATCACAGAAAGTGGCAATCTACTTCTGCTACCAGAGTGTAAGGCCTTTAGGCAGCCCTGCTAAAAGGAGATGGTTACAGACACCAGACCAACAGCTTAAGGGATAAACAGTCCACATCTAAATACAGTGCGTGAGAAAATACAGTACAGTTATTTGGGTAATAATAATATTACATAATTCACCATGACTGGGCTGCATCTAACATCTGGGCATACAAAGACTTACATGACCACGTCGGTCAGGCAGGCAGCAGGGTACAATCTCTTCTCCACACAAGCAACCTAGACTGGCCAGTGGCCTTGTGGAATGCAAATTCCATGGCTGGACTGTCCTTCATCCCATCGAGCTGCAGAAGTACTATTTGGCTGGTTAACCAAACGTTACACTCACCCGTGCTCCCTCTGTGTACCAGCTCTGTCTCTGGAGTGCACAGGGCCCTGTAAATCTGTATGAGGCAGTTCTGCCCCACGTTCCTGTGGGGGCACAGGCCTGGAAGTACTGTAAAAGGCAGAAAGAGCCTCATGCCTCCCTTGCAGGCACTGTCTTGAGAAACTATGTATTGGGCATACCAGCCTTATAGGCACACACTTAGTCTTGGCAAAGGTCAAACTGATGGTTCATGTGTGGAAGTCGCCACACAGAATGCAAAATGAATGCATGGGGTAGTATCCTGAACAGACATGAGAAAAGAGGAAGGGGCTCAGAAGCAGAAAAAAATCTTGGTTTAACCTAAGAATGACCACAAGCAGTGCTGACAGTGATCACACCCATTTATACCAGCCTTACAGTACAGTATGTTAAGGACTAAGAAAAAGCGAAATAAACCAAGACAGCAGTGATATGGAAGAAAAAAAAACAACTTGAAAGAAAGCATGAAGACTATGTTAAATGATCAAGGAAGTTTTACTGGTAATGGTTTTTATTGTTTTTAAAGAAATATAAATTTTCTAGCAGTGCCTAAATTAGTGAACTACTGAAGTACCACTTGGCCACAGGCCTGTGAAAGACTGTTTCAGCTTCTCAAGGTCTGAGTCATGTCTTAAAGATGAAAAACAACTGAAACTGGCAACATCAGTGGATGCACCCAATCTCAAAAGTCTCATGGTCCTTCCTTTTTTTAAAAATTAAATTAATTTAAAATAATTAAATTCAAGAATAAATAAATAAATAAATAAATAACAACAAAATAAAATAAATTTAAACTAATTAAAAATAATTACCCCTAAATAAATTAAAAATTAACATTTCTAGCTGCCTAGTTGTTTGTATTAATATATTCTGCTTTCTTGCACTGTGGATGTAGAAGTACACTTAAGGAGCCTTTTAACACATTTGGAGCTTGTTTTTTTTGAACTGCAAGACCGATTAACCAACATTTGCATTCTCACACCCTTTACTGGGTTGAGAAAGCTTTAACTGTAAACTGCACACTTAAACTGTCTGCTATGCTATTTTAAACCCACAGACAACTTATATGAGGTCCATTGTTTCAAACTTTGTTTTGAACTTAACTGTGTTTTTAAGTATTAACTGCACACTACTGTAAAAAAACCAATTCAGTCAAAAAACAGGCTGGCAAGTAAACACTGAAAACAACACAATTCCCTCTTATTTTTCCACTTCTAGCTGCCCAGCATGAGGAAGAATGTCAGGAGGTTGTTGCATCACCTTCTTCCTCATCTTTATTGTAGACATGCTGCTGGTTCTCACGGCTGATGTTTCAACAAGCTAAACCAGCTGAAAAAAAATCAAAATGAATACAATATTTAGTACCAAGTGTACCTGTTCTTCCACAAGCTACAAAGGAAAGACAGTACTGTGATGATATACTGTATGTGCACAGTCTTTCCTGTACCACAAAACCAGCAAGCAACGCATGAATAACTACCTCTGCCATATTATTTGGCATGCTCAGTCAGTTTTTTTCCTGCCAAAGGAATACGGTCCCAAAGCTGCAGCAACTGCTCTCCAACTTGTGGTTCCAGCTCCTAGAAATGATCAGGAAATCAGGGAAGTTACCTGCACTGCTACTACTGAGCATACAGAAACTATTACTGATTTTTTAGATGAAGTTGCTGATGACTGTTTTCAACCTTTCTGGAAGAGCTCATCCCTTTTGCTATTGCGACAAACATTAGAACTCCCAGCAGAGCAAGGTTTTCTTACTAGGGCTCAGCAGGAGATAAAAACTTTCACAAGCCATCGTGGCCTACAGGCTGTTTGGGCTGTTTTCATTGACAGTGAGTTGTCAGTTCTCACAAAGGTAATTCCCAGTGAACACACTACCACCATACACAAGAACAGATGCACCAGATACTTTGTACCTCCCACAGATCAGTCACTTACTAACTAAAGATCATTATTTTCCACATCTTTAAGTTGAATTCCATCAAGTGTGGTGGAGAATGTGGAAAGAGAGGTCACAGGAAATACAGTGGCCATCCTTTCCTTGTACTTCTCCTTTCCTCCAGTTTCTTACAGCTGGAGAGAGGTTTTGATGAAAAGAAAGTGATACAAAAACTTTAGCTCTTGAATCATCAAGGAGAAGTTTAGGGAGGGGATGGGGAGAGGGCAGAAACTGCCACACAGAATTTTTGTGCCAATTCTTTGGCTTTTTGTAGTTGGATATAGAGCCTTAACAAACACAGGAACTGTCCTAAACTTTACCTCAAACCTCAGGATTCTCTTCAAGGTTTACAGAAAAAAACTTATAATTATGAACAGTTATTTGGGTGTGACAGACTATTTAAGACATATCTCAACCAAACAGGGCATAAACTTCCAGAGCTAAATTACAAACTAAAAAACAAACCAAACAGCTTCTTTTTGGAAGCATCCACCTTTAAATAATTTTTTAAACACATAAACAAGAAACTGTTTTGATTTTATCAAAATAGCTCCATTACTTCAGCAGTAATTCTGCATTAGCTGAGGTACAATACACTAATGAACTGTGAATTCAGATTACTGGATACACGAACAAGTGGAGATAAATGTCAAGGCTGAACAAGCTAATAAAAAATACACAGCTCTACCAAATAAAGAAAACTTTAGAACAGAGTAACATTACCTGGCCATCTCTACTTATCTGTACTTTCTTACTGTCATTCCATGGGTTGAGCAAATGGTGTGCAAATTGAAAAGGAATGCTTTCTTTTCTGATCCAGTCCACCTTAAATACACCTCCGAAACCAGCGGATCCCCAGTCTTGACTTTTCTCACACCCGATCGCTGAACCCATTCTAGCAAAACCCTGGGACAGAAATTGAAATATGAAAGAACAGACACAATGAGACCATATCTGTCTACGGTGGAATGAGATAAATAACCTAACTTCTTATGAAACTTTCAAAGTAGTTTCAAAGTAGTGATTCACACACTCTCTACCATGAAGCTGGAGCTTCCAAAATGTTTACATCTAGAAAGTTAGAAATATCACTTCTTTTTCCACTTCATACATGCCTTGTAGGGTTTGACCATAAGGAATGTCTCTCAATTACAAAATTATCACCACAAGTTTTTTGAGCTTTGTAACAGATTACAAAGCTGTTGCATAACCACCTGAAGCAGAAGGAAATCAAGATGAATATTCTGCTACAGTATAGTCCGTTAGATACTCATATTCCTTGTTACGTGTAGGTAGTTTTTGCAGAAATTCATTTGTTCCCTCTATGTTATCAAAACTTTCACACAGAATTAGGAGATTGTAGCTGTTCTTCAAAAAAAGAAGTCAAAGTTGCTTTTATTTCTTTCTTTAGTGAAGCTGGACGAAATTCCAACATGACAAGTATTCAAAAAGAAAATTAATAAAATTCCAAACCCAAGACAGCATCTAACTTAAGGACACCCCAATTTACCCACACATGAAAAAAACTGAAAGTAAACCCAACCCCACACACAACGTACCAACTATTCAGATGAATTTATGCCAGTTAGACTTAGCAGTCCAAAAGATGCAGTTCACTGTGTAAATTACCAGCACACACTGCTGCTGAAAGACAAGCAGTCCTACATAGCTCAAGCCAGATTTAAATGTGAATTAATAAAAGGAACAGAGGAAAAAATAAATGTGGAATAGAAAGACACAGTTGGGACAAGAGAAGATTAATAGGGAAGTTAATCTCACATTCCCATGAGGGTGCAGTGCACTATCAAAACTGGAAGGGCAGGGCAAGGTCAACCACCTACACTTCTGACTTGTGGGTGTCTTCCCTTCCCCGCTTCCTTGTCTGAGAGCACCAGTGCAACAGCCCATTTTCAGGATCAACTGACTTGCTGAAAATTACTTTCCAGTATTACATCTGCATTTGCCAAACCATCATACGTAGTATGTCACCGCAGTCCTTCATTACCTCCTTGGTATTGCCAAGACAGCTGTGTTTTGGTTAGTTCATTAGATTTTAAGGTCAGCTGACTTTTACAAATAACTTACGTATGAAGAAATAAGTTGAACTTTCTTTACCTGGAACAACTGAATTTAGCTGGCTCACAGCTAACCTGCAACTTTGCACTACCAGGTCAAGTTTGTAACTTCAAACTGACCACAGATTTGACCAACAAACTGGTGACAAATATCTCACTGAACATGAAGTCAAGACACAGCTCTGGAAGAATCATGGCCAGCTTCCTAACTGGAAGTGAATAAAAGCAGTCTTTATCAAAATTTTAATAAAAAAATTTATGAGTTTCTTGGGTCTAGAAAGCTGTGACTTGACTGTAACTGCTGGCTCACTTACAGTACACATTTTGGCATGCAAACAGTAGCAACCCCCTACTTCGTTAGGATTTTTTTTTCTGGTTGTTGTTGCTGTTTTAGAGGATTAATGTAGGGTACAAACATTTTTCTGACTCATGGTGTTTGGAGAAAATTCTGTCTCAGCTTTTGAGGGACGAGCATATTTCAGAGAATGAAATACTCTTTCTTCAGCAAGCACAGACATTTGCACATTGCTCTGCTTCTCAGAAGGTCAGAAGTCATAAGCAAAGCCGTCCACACTACACACAGTCATTTGCTGCACCCTCCTAAACCATTAACCACTGCTAATATTTAGCTTTAGATTAAGACTCACCTGAAAGCATCCAGACCCTTGAACAGAAAATATTAAGTAAACCACGCTGCTCTCCCAAAAGGCTCCATTCAGTTTCCGTTCATTACTTGGCGTAGTGGACCATATTCCCTTCTGTTGAGAAATATCAATGTTTTGCAAGTTGCTACTTTTCATTATAAAGTACCGAACTGGCATATTTTGTCTTGGTGAAGGAGATTTGCAACCCTGGAAAAAATAAATTAAATTAATAAATACAATAAAATAAAACAGGCTTTATTTCTGAAGTTTTACACACATGACTGTGTTCCTCCCTTCCTCCTCTAGGTTCTAGAAAAAACATAAAATCTATCAGCTGGTCCTGTCTGAAATGGCTTTGAAATGTATTTCACATCTATTTTACATTTTTGAAGCACTTTTCAAAATAATAATTAATCCATGAAGGGCAGAAAACAAGTAGAGCAGAATAGGATTAAAAAGTCTAGTGATTAATTATAATTGGTTTAAGTCTGACACACCTTGAGATGACACCAAAATTAATCATCCTAGACTGCAGCCTACAGCACACTACTCGCATTTTGACTTTCAGGAAACATGTTTTCTTCCTTTTACACCGACTTAATTTGAAAGCTGAAAGATTCAAGAGGAATTATTAAATCCTCCAATGGGTCCATGATGCTTCCTCTCAGTGATCTCTTTAGTGTTACTGCAGTCTACTATTCAAGTATATAGGGACAACTATGGCAATAATCTCATTAAAAATGTGTGCTTTGTTAAAATAGCCATCACAAAAAACCCCAAGCAGCCATAGTAAGGCAGATAACACAGAATCAGTATCAATGTATGCTATTACAGAAACAGAGAAAGGCTGAATCCAAAAACTTCAGAAGTGTGTGTATAATATACTAATTTAGTTGAAAAAAATTATTATACCTTCACCATTTACGAGAACAAGTTAAAAAAAAAAAAAATCTCATTTTTTCTGATTTGGATAGCTTTACCTCAGCAGTCCACAAATTATTTTTGCTGTCTTAAACTAGTGAAACAAGGATTTTTAGTCTAGATTTTAAGTTCCAGAAGGAAGTATTATGCAGCTATTATAAATGAAAAGTTAAGTTAGGTTCCTAATTTATCAGTAAAATACCTAACTGCAGAATGATATCAGCAAGAAATTCTATTACTTTTGAAGAGCACGGTGATATGTTTGAGAACTCTACCTTTCCAGATACCGGAGAAGAAGGACTAGCACAGGGGCTGGGATAGCTACTGCTGTCTGCAGGCTTCACTGAGGATTGAGCAGATCTGTCATCTGAGGATCGTTTGGAGAGCAAAATGTCTTTTTCTTTGTACTTCTTTGGCTGGTGGAGTGCAGGAGATGTAGATTTCACTGAAACCCTAAAAAGGACATACGTTGAGTTTCACAAACAGTCACTGAACAATTTACATCGACCTGTGGGCCTACTGCATGACCACATGTATTACAGCAACTACAAAATATATTAAACCCTAACTAAAAAACTCATACTGATCATGCATTGCTTTTTAATGCTACTGTTAAACCTCTTCTGCTACTTCTCAAAGATCACAATTTATGGACAATATTCCTGACTGCTCTCTCAAACAGCAGGCCTACGTATGAAATACTTCTTAATGGGATTACAATGCAGCATACAACACTGTAACACCTTTCAATTGTATTTCCACTGTTTCCACCTCCTTATTACTAGCAGAAATTTAAGTGATGCTTGTATACATAAATTGCAACCTACAGTGAGCAGAAGACCTCAACATCTTACTTTTCAGCGTTAGAGGAGTCAGACAATTCAGTTTCTGCTGAGCTTTTTCTGCTGTTGGTTGCCTTCCACGTAGATGCCAAAGGAAGTTCTTCACAAGTCACAGGTCTTGGTCTCTGGCCAATTCCTGAAGGCTGCTGCAGACCTGCAGACTGTTCTTCAGCACTCAGAACAGCTGTAATTGCTCTTACGGTTGTTTCATCAACCTGAGACCACGGTTTAGAAGGAGCTCGCATACGACGCAGGAACAAACTGTGCCACTTCTGCCTGAGTTGCAACAGCATACCAGCAGCCTGTAATAAATTCCAATTCTGTTAAAGACTGATGAAAATTAGATCAGACAGGTAAGAGGACCCCATCTTTTTCCTAGCAGGCAGAACCTGGCATTCTAATATTAACAGGGTCCAAAATGAAAGGCAAGACTAAGGTCTTGGGGTGGGGGAATAATTCATATTTAAACTAAAATGTTAATTTACTTTCTTTTCCTTGGGTGCAAGGTAATTTTTGAAACATTTCATTTAGCTCTGTACTAAACTTAGCATTGTATTGTAAATCCACAGACCTTCTTTTCCTTTTTATCTTTCTAGAAAACCCAATCCTTTCATGCTTTATGCCCTTCCTCTCAAATCAGTCTTTACTCATGCACTCTTCAGTCATACCTGAGGTAAAGGAGCTCTAAGTGACATTTTTCTTACACAGACGTCTGCTCAAATGTGATGACTAAATTCAGAAGACTATAGTCTAATTCCCATGTTATCAAAAATGCTTCAATTAAAATAGATATTTAGAAATCACTGTATTGGACATGTCTAGGAGAGTCAGTATTATTCTTAGAGCCGGTAAAGTCAAGTGTTTCATAACCCATAAACTACCTCCTACCACAGCCATAGCTCCTCAATGACCTAAAGACTTCTATCTCAGAGAGGTTTTTATTTATCCTTCCAAAATCTGACAGCAACTTTCTTTCAGCAACTCCAGCTTCAAGTGCTCCTTTTTTGATCCCACTTTTGTTATCCTCTTAGAGAAAGAAAAACACAATATGACAATGTGACTGTTCTCTCAGCTCCTGTTCAGATTTTGGCTATCTCAACTCATGCTATGGCCTGATGGAGCACAATGCAAGCATGGCAGGAGGCCAGAAGGTGCAGAAAGGCAATTAAGCAGACACTGTCACTTGCAGCTTGCTGTCCCTTGCAGCCATTATCTTTTGTCTGGCAGTCTCTTCAGAATCTGCTGACTTGTGGAAAGGGACAAAACTGCCAAGCGCAGGCATATAAGACATCATACTGCCCAGAAGTTTCTGAAGCAGATCCAACAGCATCTGGACTGCTCAGGCTTTCCTGCTCCCTCATGTGATAGACACGACACCCACACCAAGATGGAGGAAGAGGGATGAGCACTCTCACTGTTGACTTAGGTGACTAATTCTTTTTTTTCTTTTTACTCATGGGTAAAAGAATTGAAAGGTATGGGTGATAGGTTATTAAACCTTGCAACTTGGATGTTGAATACACGAATTCACGCAACAGACAACTCTGGGCCAAAGGGGACTGAGCCCTTTAGTTCTTGATGAGCTCATAAAGTAAAGGTTAAATCATGGAGTTCATAGTTTGAAAGACCCAAACGGACTCTGACATTCTTAGAGAAAATTCTTGGCTACTCAAATGTTACAAAAACCATTTACATCTTTTTACAATTCTTCGCCATGAAGCAAACCCAGGAGTGATTTCTTACTTACTTCAGGGTCCAGTTTGAGATGAAGCCATTCATCCAGCTTCAGTAGTGCCAGATTAGCAGTTGTTTTGTCCTCCATCTCACTGTCACTGCTATCATTAGATACCCCTCCCCCTGAATTAAAGACAGAAGGTGCATTGGCATTTCTATATTACTTCTACTTATATACAAAACCTGAACACTACTGTATTACCAGCAATAAATATTTTTCCTTCTAAAATTGACTTTAAAATGTAAACATTTGTAAAACAACATCTTCTTTTCTGCAAATACACTGAGAAGTCTTTGCTCCAGGTAGCAGTAATCAAGTAGCCAGACCTGCTGAAGCTCCTACTATGTAAAAACTTTTACTGATGTGATCTGACTCAACTCATGTACCTTCACCAGTATTCACAAGCCACTATCCAACTTTTGCCTAAAGCTGTTTGCAAAACCACACGACTCTATTTCTTAGTAAAACAGCAGATTTAATGACCTAGTAAGAAAAAAAAAATACATACATTCATATGGCTATTAATTAGGAATCCTTATTTTCCTAAAGTGCAATTCAATCAGCATGAACACTATTCTAAGGTTAATAGTTTAAAAGCAAGACAAGAAAGCTTTAGAAATAAGCTGAACTTATAGTTTGGTTCAAACTATGAGAACTAGCAGCAGTTATTTTTGCTTCCATTCCAACAGGACTCAATTTAAATAAGAAAAAAAAGGAAATTTCTATATACTCTCTATTACTTACAGTTAATAGTACAGCTAATTGATATTAACAATTATCAGTAGGACATATCTTGAAAATGCGTGTGTCAGCTAGAAGCAACATGACTTGTTTGCCATATTGACTGTTTCTAAATTATTCAGTTTGAATAATCTGGTTCCAGGTGTCAAATAAAGTAGTCTGTAGGAAAAGAACATACCTACTACAACATACTACACTTCTCAGTAGCAGTATTATCATTAGATGTTGTGGCTGCATTCTTTCCTTACAAACTATGCTGTAATTTCTGAGACCCCAGAACTGTGTAATTTATGGACATGAATGTGTAAGGAATCCCAAAACTGAGAGATTTGTTACAGAACCTACAAACTATTCCTGAATAGCTACAGGAATGATAACACTGTTGTTTTCAGAATCAGCCAATATATGTATTAAATATTACTGAAAAATAAGCTTTCCACATCACACACTAGTGTATACCAATGGAAACATTCACAATCCAGACTCCAGTGTACCTCGAAAGGATGAAGATGCCTGCAAGGCATTACTTGGCAGTCTGGCTGGTCCACAGAAGAGGGACACGGTGACAGGTGTCACAACAGAGCAGCACCTGATGTTTGCTGTCTTGTGAGCTCTCGTCATTTCATCATATATAAGCCAGTCTGTAGGGAGGGCCTGGATGGCTGCAGCTTGTCCATTTGCTGGGGCAATCTGTGCAAGAGCAGATAAGACTAGGCTATTATACCCTCTACCTGTAATTAATGTAAATTTTAATGTATTTCTGATTTTATCCAGAGACATTGTGGATGCCTCAACCTGGCAGTGTTCAAGCCAGGCTGGGTGGGGCTCTGAGCATCCTGGACTAGTGGAAGGTGTCCCTGCCCATGGCAGGGAGGTGGAATGAGATAAGCTTTAAGGTCCCTTCCAACCCAAACCATTCTATGATTCTGTATTTTGAGAAATAAATACATGTATAATTATATAAATATAAAAATATAAATGCAAATAAAAAAGCGTGAGAGAATTCAATCAGATTCACAATTTATCCTACCATGATAAAACAAAATATTTTGCTTTAAAAAGAAATGTTTAAAAAAAAGTTTCATAGAAGAACTTCTTGTTTGAAGAGTAGGGATCATTATATCTTTAAAACAATTTTATAACTGGGGTGCTTTTTTTGCCATTTTGCCTTGTTCCATCCAGAGAAAGGACTAATTGAAACACTGAAAAATGAATGTACTCCAATTCTATCAGCTGGTTAGAACAGTATTTTCTAAAGCTGTAGTATTAAATGCCCATACTGCTTTTTTTTTTTGTCAGTGCTTTTAAAGTACTGACAACTAGGAAAAGACATTTCTAAAACATGATATTTTTGTGAACTATAAATTCAAAGTGATTTTACCTTTTTATACTGAGATTGACCAAGAACAGAGGTAGGATGAAATCTCACTTTCTTCTCCTTTGGTTCAGTCAACACCAGGCTTTCTCTGTCTACATGCACAAGATTGGGATACATCCCAGCCACTAAGGCAGCTTTAACTACAGCCCAGTTTTCAGAGTTAGCGTTAACATCTCTAATATCAGCTCCTCCTCTGGCTCTCACAAAACCTGACAAAAGAACAGGACAAACCAGTGCCATGTCAGCTTCCATTTGGCTCTCAAAAGGAGTTAGAAACTAAAGGTGAAATAAAGACTTATTTGTTGCATTTTTCACCTCTGCCAACCTTAACAGCACCAAGAAGAAACCATTACACTGAAATCCTTCCTGATCAGGAGTTTCATACTAACACAGAATACAACTATTTTCTACAATACAAAGACATTTCCTATGGCAATAATTTATTGAAGCATCAAGATCCAAAGAAAGTAATCTCAGCAGTAAAATGCAATGGCATGTGGAGTTGAGGGTGCTTTCAGTTGTATCACCCACCCTTCCTCATCTACACCATAACCTGCATGAATGTGTGTACATGAAGGTGTGTTTCAAATTAAGTAAGGAAAATTACACCAGTGAACATGATTTTTGTTACAATTTCTATATGCTTGACTTCAAAACAAGGTTAAAATTTTTTCCAAGCTCTTTACCCGAGGCTCTAAGCTGGCCAAGCAACTGTGTTCTCATTCCTACGATGATTTCCATTGTGGCTTGGGATAGGAAGTTCTTTTCACAGAAGGCTCTTTCCCAGCCATCACTGCGTGCCTTCTGCCATGCCTGAAAATGTTGTTACATTTGCCTATTAATTTGAGAAGCTAAAACTAAAAACTGCATTTAAAAAAAAATGACATTTATGTCAATAAAATGAAAGCAAAACCCACTCTAAAAGTAAATGTACCAAACTAGATTCTTTTTTCTGTTCAAGAATTAGATTCTCTTTACCCATTCACTACAATGACCATTAAATCAAGTTAAAATGATTAATTTAATAAAGATCATTACATTAAAATCATGATTTGAAGTTCTCAGTGTAGTACGATGTAAAGAAGCACATTGTTGGAACATTCAGAATTTTGTCAGGTTTGAAAATATCAACAAAACATACCACAAAAAGTGTTCCCTCACAGATTTATGAATCCAATATTCAGGAAAGCCACTAGGCAAAAATAAAGTCTTCTCTAAGGACTTAATCACAGTCCACTACTCTACATCCAAGCAGACTGGTACCTTATTTGCCTTGAGTGGGTGATCTACTGTGATTAGTACTCTCTGAAATGAAATACTACCTGGAAAGCCCTGAGCAGGGCCATGTGGTCACTGAACGTCCCTGCAGCAAAACGCTTCCTGCACAGCATGGCTGCACGTTTTTGAGAGGCCAGTGTGGGCAGCACAAAAGGGTCTTGGCAGGCAAGAGCACAGGCAATGGTCAGAACAGGATCCAGGCACTTCAGAACAACCGCATACAACACCATTTTTCCGAGGTGTGGCTCTACAGGTAATTCAGTGAGGTGATAACCAAGCTCAGTGAGATCTTCCCAAGGGTCCATGGCATCTATGGTCTGTTTATAAACAAACAAACAAACAAACAAACAAACAAACAAACAAACAAACAAACAAACAAAGGAGAGGGGGACAGGGAGAGCAGAGAAAATCAATTTACATTGAAAGCAGAAAGAATCTGAACATTGGACATTAACTAGACTTGCTCCCAAACACTTAAAAAGCAAGTCAAACTAATAACAGAGACAAGACTTTGAAGCACTGTCTTCCCTTGACATGGCAAAACACATCCCCACACACAAAATGAAAACAGACAATAAACAAAAATTAAGAACATCTTTAAGTAATTAAAACTAGCTTCAGTACAAAGTGAAGTCAGTAAGAGAGACTGCTACACCACAAATTTGGAATCAAACACAATTACCACCTAAACCTATTCCTTTTCTGACCTTGAGCATATGCACAGCATTTCTCACAGTTACAGCAGGCGGAGGATCAGGAGCTTTCATAAGAAAGTCAACAACTGGACAATTAATTGGAGCCAGAAGTTTGGTGTACAAACAAATCTCCTGCAAGTTAAAAGGCAGAACAAAAAAGATTACCAAGATTTGGAAACAACCCCCAAACACATAATTTGTTGCAATTAATAGTATGGTTTGATGACATTATATTTTTTAAAGTTATGATTTCTAACTGAATATGCACCTGAAGTGGCATTCTAAGAAGTTCCGGAGACTGAAATTCCAACATATTCTGAAATCGGAGCCTGCTGAAGAGACGAAAACAGACTCCAGGCTGACAGCGCCCAGCCCTTGAAAATAAAATATGGGAAGTAGTGAAAATTAGGATTTCTTTCTAAAAACAAAACCAAAAGCCAACAAACAGACATAGAAACTTAGAATGGAAAAGTAGAAATAGTTCCATGAAGAAAGTGTTGTAAGTCACACACAAAGTGAGAGTTTTCCAATCATGGATTACTTTTGAGAGTGTGGCAATTTTTTATGGTAATTTTAACCCAACACTGAGAAATCTGGAGAAAGAAAAACAAGGCTTGTCTAAGTAAAATGCTGTGGGTTTTTTGCTAGCCTAAGACCAACTGAAATCTCAATCATCCTTTGTTGTAAGGAATGTAAGTTGCAAACTTCATTTCTTCCCCTCATATCCCCCAAACAGAAGTGAGCCTTGGAGGAAAAGGTAGAATAAAGACTAAATAACTTGTGAGTGAATGGACAGAGACAGCAAATTCTCACATTCATGCACATATATGTGTAGCTTAATGCAAATATGATTGATTAAACAGGCATTTGTTGCTACAGAAACTTCTGAGCCCTCACCCACAGTGTTGGGAAGATTATGGCAATGGCCTGTTAAGTCATGGGTAGTTTGGAGAAAGTGAAATAGGCAGTCCTCTGCCCACAGATGAGATGTGAAAACACCCCATTGGACACTGTGACTGCTGGTGCTACATGGGAGAAAGAGGAAGGAGAACAAATTAATGGGGGGAAAATAACCTAGTTTTTTGGGAAATGCCTGAGCATCACTTTTTTACTACTTGGGAAATGACTCTAAGGAAATACCTACTGACCCCTACTCGTCTGCAGAGAACAAGTGTTGGCCATTGTCCAACACGACACTGGACTAGGCTAGAAACAGTTAATTATTAAACATTATTGTGTGCTTTATTCTTAACATACAGGAAAGTGGATATCTGCAAAATGGAAACCAGTATGAGGCATTTATTACCTGCCTTTTCTCTGGATAGCACTGGCTTTTGAAATCCACCCCATTTTTAGCATCGTAACACGACTCAGTGCATCAAAAGACTTCTGTAAAAACAAAGAAAGGAACATAAACCGAAGACTGAATAGGGTACATGAAATAAAAGTTACTAATTATTCAGATTACCAACAGAAGTTTTCTAAAAAGTATGAAACAGTAATATATACAGCAGCTTCTGGCACAAAGGTATCTTCTCAGTTTCAAGTGTATTTCTGATGGTATCTCCTTTGTAGTATCTTTGTGCTACACAGTTTTCAAAATTAAACTTTTTCTAGTCAACAGGTAATTGCAAATCAGTAAAAGATATATCAGATCTGTGTTCCGAGATATCACAAAGCAAGCAAAAATACATTATTATACTGAATAAAGTTTTCCTTTTTATCTCACTTGGAAAGTACCTACTTATTTTCTTAGACTGATGTAAAACTACAAAAAAAAGTTTGAGAACTTCAGAAATTCGGTGTGCCTATAGCCTATGAAATCCAATTTCATTTTCAAAGCCATACACTAGGTCTTAAATTGCTTCATTATGTTATCTTACTTTTCTTGAACAAGTAATTTGGGAATAGGTGCTCAACATACCAAAAAAAAAAGCTTAAAAACCTAATTTTTAGACTTGATACAATAGTAGGACAAAAGGAACTCCCAGTGTTCTCTAAGTCTCCAGAAGGTGGTGGTCTAAACTGAGGACTTGTTTTAAAAATCCAACAGAAATACTAAATTACAAAAGAAAAAGATACATCAATACATCAACCTACATTAGCTTTTACAGGGTTTTTAGACAGGTGGCTATTTACAGTATATGCCTTAAAACAAATGGATGTTGAAACTTTTCGGTGAGGTGTGTTGCCTGACAGGCACTAGCTCTCAACCTACTGTAAAGTAAAAAAAAAAAAAAAGTTCTCCAAAATTTATGCACTGTGTGTTTTAGAATTGCACTAGGAAAATTTAAGACAGTCATACCTCTTTCACCTTGCCTGAGTCAATAACAAATACAACATCATTGACTGTTATGCTGGTTTCTGCAATATTAGTAGAAAGAATCTGCAATGAAAAAAAACCAAAACAACCAAAACTATAGTATCTGTAAAAGCAAAGGCAAAATACATCATTGTAGCAGCAAAGTCCTCTGATACTTGCAATTTTGCGGATGCCAGAAGGTGGAGTTTCAAGCACTTTCTTCTGATCCAAAGTCTGCACACTCGAATGAAGCATGAAAACTTGGTATCTAATGCAAGACAAAGAGAACATTTTAAGGATCCTTAAAAGAAGCAATGAAAAGCCACAGAAACGAAAGGTTTTACCTGGGAGCATTATCAGCAAATCTCTTGTCATCAAAAAGAATGCGGTCCCTCAGGCTCACTATCTCATCATACCCAGGAAGAAATATTAAAATTGCTCCTAAAAAAGGAAGTGGGTTTGCAAAGTTAAACAGAAAATTCAAATACATGTCAGTGACATGTAGACTATTACTCAGAAGGTTTTAACCTTTGGGGATTTCTGAAAAAAGAGCATGACTCATCAGAAGCTGAATCCACAACAACTGGGTAGGTATTTACCTACCCGCATCACAGCTATGACAGATACTGTGAAGTAAGTGCATTATCAGATCCAGATCCACTTTTTCATCATCAAAACTGTGATGATAAGCTGTCAATAGCTCTCTGTCCTCTGCACTGAGGTCACTACCACTTGTTCGGACCAGGGAACTTTCATCCAGATTTCCAAATCCAAATGAAGCACTGTAATAGAAAAATACACAGACCAGTGTCAAGGCTGCCCACTTTGGGTTTGCATTCAGCCATCAACTCAAACTTAGATCAACTTGAATTCTAATTTTTAAGTGTAGCAGAAGAGAATCACCATACTATTACTGTTCACTGATTTAAACGTTAACCTAACAAAGCATGCCACTTAATTTTTTAGTGTTAACTTTAGTTTTCTTAAACTTCATTGGAACACAACCATAAGCAAATGAAAGTATAAAGATACTTCTTGTTTATTTGTTCAAGGAAAAATATATAAGAGATACGTATTCTCCAAAAATTTCCCACTAGAAGTAACTACACTAAGAGAAATTATAATATAATCTTTACAAAACATTACCTCAACTCTGGTAACTGTAAGTTAATAAAAAAATCATTCTTGAATGGCCTAATGTACGCATTACTTCTGTAAAGTTTAATATGTCCATTGTGTATAAACAATATACAGATAAAAACACACAACAGATTTGTTTCCCAAGTAAGCATGTGAAAATAAAATGGTACGTAGTATAGAATTAGCAAGTTGTGCAAATATAAACAATATGATACTGAGTACAAACTTTTTTATTTTTGAAATATTCCTAGTCTCAAAAAAAGAGTATTGCTATTTAGTCCAGATTTTACAGCATGAAAAGCTAAAACCTGTTCTGATTAAAAGAACACAAACCTCAAATTTTCCTTCACTATGCTATACAATTCTTTCTGCAAAGCAGTTACAGCTTACCTGTAGGATTCCAACAGATCAACCACCTCAGTCTGTCCAAAGCGCCTAGCCCAGTCCACAGCCATCCTGAAAGAGTAGCAAAAGTATTTTTATTAATTTTTCTTTTCAAAAGATGAATATGAATAGCACATCATCAGGTGAGGAGACAATTGACACCAGACTTTTGTATCCATTTCTGTATTGTTATCAGTACTGTTGTTGCTGGATCTGCAATTTCCCATTTGAAAGTGCTTGAATAGGTGTTAACAGCTATCTGATTTTTACCACAAAAGAATGTCAGTTTTACACAGGAGTACCTGCAAACATGCACAAGGAAATGAGCAGGAACAATGTGCCATTCCTTTAAAAAGCCCACAACAATGTGCAGAGATCAGACCTGCCTGTTTGCAGTACCCTTTAAGTCATCCCAAAAAGTCACACCCCAGGCGTTTTTCACCAAAATGTGTGAGAACACAGGGCTATTTCATGTCTTTCAGAAGCTGTCCTCCTTACAATGCAGTTCACTGTTTTACCTTTAAACTGCATTCCTTCCCGAGTTTTTCAAGTGTTAGTACCAAATATCAAACCCCTGGAATCCGAGTTCTTATCCTTCCATAGTACAATTTTTTACTGTACTTCCCTGTTTATGTGAAGACATGCTTCATGACCACAAAACTTGAGTTTCTATAGATACACAAATATTTTTACATGCTACAACATATATAGAAACATAACACAAAGATCTTCTGATATAGGTAACTCCATGAAAATAAGAATTGCCAAACATTTTGGTCCAATTCAGTAGATTAGTTTTTCTGCTAACCAGTGTCTTAAATAAGACCTATTGAGATAAAGTTTATAGCACATAATCAAGACCATGTAATTAAGAATTCAATTTAGAATTTACAGAAAACCGTGTGATTAACAGGTGTTAGAAACTGTGTAGGCTGTCAAAATCTATAGTTCTTACAGCGTGATACAGTTCTTACAGTGTGGTAAGTTAGCAAATTAATTTAGATGTTAGAGAATTTTCCTTCTCTCTCCTATATTGCCAAATAAATCTATCTTTTGGTTTCTCTGTTTGTTTTTACCAGCCATTGGATGATTTGCAGTGGATACTTGCTCCCATACTGATCAGCTGCTCTACTTGACTCAAAAAGCCTCTCCCTGCAGAAATCATCAGAGCAGTTGCACCAGTTTCACTGTGCCTATAATCAACTGAGAAGTAAAAAAAAAACAACAGCAAACTCAATAGGAATGTTATTTCTTCATCTAAATATAGTACAAATATTTCTTTCAAATTCCAGCCCAAAGAGAATTTGTTTCCTCACTTTATCTCTGCAGTCAGTTCATGTGAATTCCATACTGTTTTAGAAACACACTTCTGTCAGTACTTCAAAACAACAACAATTAACTAAACAACTCATTAATTCTGCTAGCCCTATCCATTTTTTCAGTAGGCATCACAATGCATTTGAAACTGGAGATAAAAGAAGCCATAAAAATTTAAGTAAATTTGAGGTTTCTTTTTTCTTATGTAATAACACAAGAAACTTACCACTGACATTTTCAGTTAAAATTAGATGGAACACCTGGGCAAAGGCATCAATATCTTTATGCAACCAGATGTCAGAAAGACAGGAATCCATTTCTTTTACTATCCACGGTTCAAGGCAATTCACATCTTTTTCAGTCTGAAGATAAAAAACAATACTGAAAGATTAATCTCTTCCAAGAGTTGTCTTTATTCTCATATATTACCCACAAAGAATTTGGATGGTTAGTTTTCCCAGCAGCAACCAGAAATCCAGCACTCAGGTATCAGTTAATGCATTGATTTTGTCATAGGCAAGTACTCACACAATGGCAGTCAAGCCATTTGATCTAAGGAAAAGTTGTGTACAACCACCATAACTGACGAGCACACTTCAGCTAGAGGAGTTCATCCTAATAAAGTAATCTTTAAAATATGTTAATAAAGAAAGACTCTACAGCACTATCTTTGGAAAACAGATTTTAAATGGCTAGTAATACAACACAAATATAAACATCTCTTCCAACAAAAGGAAAAACCTACCAGTTGATTAAATACTGTGTCACCACCATCATCCAACCATTTGTACTCTTCATTTGCCCTTGGAACCGATTTTTGTCTCCGAGATGCCAGTTTGTTAGTATTTTCTTGAGCTGAACACCACTCAGCAAGAGTGTTCTTCTGTTTCTCTTCTAGAATGCAAAGTATTCCCCAAGAAAGTTTTAGAGTCATCTTTATTATCCATTGTCTTCTACTAAAGAAGCCAGTTATAGCAGGTCAAAGTTGTACTTTTTCAACCTCCTTTATTTAATCTAGAATGCTACTACCAGTCCAACATAAATGTCATGTTTAAGGGTACTGAAAGTGCACAGCTGCAAACAAGGGCTGTAAGAACAAGGTAAAACCCACCATTTTGGTGTTTAACCTCCCAAGCCTCCATTATTCCAAACTACTGAATTCAAAGGAGCTTCCTAAGTAACTACCTTCTACACAATCTCAGCCCAGATCTTTCTCCAGAAGTGGAATGCTGAAGACAAGAGATACAGTCCCCGCATGTAACAACTTATTTTTGTACACAAGTGGAAGAAACTGTAGAAAACACCAGTGTCTTAATTGAACATTTCTGTCCCCAGTGATCAGAGCTGAGCACTGTGATAAATACTCAGTTAGGATTGTATGTTATAGCTTTGGGGTTTGCATATTTAAATTTTTTTTCTTTAAATAATCACTGGGATTACTTTCAGTTGCCAGGAAAACTTCTGAAGTAGTAGCTACTTAATCAACTGAAAACCAATTATGTGTAGCTCAAGAGTATTAACACTTATAAAAAATACATCCATGCCTGAAGAAAGCTGTGAAAAATGTTACTAAAGGGAACAACTTGTACATTTTGTGCAAGATGTACGAAATCCTGCCTGCTTTAATAGCTGCACTTTAATTTGGACCCAAAGGTACAGAGCATCCTATGCTTCTTAATGTTCATGTGGGCAGAGCCCCCAATAATATGTAACTCTACACCATAATAATTAGAAAAAATACAACATTTATCAACTGAAAGCAAAAAGAATGCAACTGCTGAATCAAAGTGATTTTTTTCTTTAATTGCATAAACTATTTCAATAATGTGAATACTGAGAGCTGAAAGATACTTGCTGTCATCTAATCACATCTCATTTATTCTCCTGACTTTGGAATTTTAACAGAAAATAATCCTGTTAATTGTTTGTTCAATCAATCAGTGACTCTCATTGCCAACCCTTACAATTAAGAAGTCCACCAACCTTGCTGCTTCTCTTTTTTGTACTTTACCATCTCTTTGTTTGTATACCCAGTGCTTCGTAAAATGTCCTCCAGAAACATCTCTTTAACTTCAAAAGGTCTTCCTTGGACTAAAAGTATAAAAAATCAATAAAAGAATATATTCACTAGCTTCACTTACAGCATTTATTTTTTTAAAAAATTATCTTCACTAGAGTTTATTTTTCTCAAAATTATACAAAACAAAACATTTCCAAAGTAAAATGCCACCTTGTTTCTCATCAACCTCTTCAATTTTATCAAGTGTTATAGCAAGAGATGTTCATAAGATTGACAGTTATTAACTACAAATTTTTTTAAATGAGAAAAAGAAAGCCATTTTTGTTTAGGGTTACAAACAAGAACTCACCATGTAAGACTGCCAACTGGATTAAAAATGTAATTAATTAATAAGCAATTAATACAGCTTTGTGCAAGGTTCCACAAGGAGACAGTACATCTTTGTATTTAACTACTTTCTTTTCATGAGAGGTATGTGAGGAGATAGACTTATCTCCATGTCCTCATCTACTTCAGCAAAGCTGAGCTTTCTTTACTGAATACTTCTTGACAGATGAGACATTCCAGTGGTCTTTACCTTCAAATAATTTATCCTGATTTCTTTTTCAGCATGACTCTTTTCTACACTTTGTCTGTGGATCTTAAAGGATGCTTTTTGCATGAAGAATTAAAATCTTTACATTTTGATTTCTTGTTCCTTAGGCTGACTTTAGATCACTCAGGCTTTTCCTTCAGAAAGAACCATCCATAATTTACATACTTTTAGAAGCTGTCACAGAGGAGGTCTTCCAACACTGATCACAAACTCTGTGTACTACAGCAGTCCACAGCTACAAAATGTTGGTTTCTGTGGTCAGGATTTTGTCAGCCATATTGCTGAAGGAGAATCAAACCTTTTTCATTACATTAACAGACAAAGCCGCTTCTTTTAATAACTTAAGTTCTCAAACAAAAAAAAAAAAAAANTTTTAAAAAAAAAAAAAAAAAAAAAAAAAAAAGGAAAAAAACATCCTTTCAATTGCTACCAGCATAAGCACTGTGGTAAAGTGGAGAGATTGCCCTCAGAATTTCCAACACAAATATACTGATGTAAAGTAACAGGAAGCTGCAAAAAGAGTAAACTGGAAAGCCACACAACAATCACAACTAAGGCTCTCCCTTGCAAAAAAAATTCAGAGAACATGAAATCATGTGTAGTTTCCAGACTCCTGTCTCCAACAAGTTGCAAGCTTTATTTTACTAGGCAGAAATTCAAAACTGGGAACTAGAAATAAACCCTTCTATCTGCAAAAAAAAAGGAAAAATAGGTTTCCTTCTCACAAACATTTGCTAAAATAAACCAGTAAGTGAGCCCACCCGTTTCCTATAACTGTTGAGATTTTTTTAAAAAGGGCTGACATGCAGAGAGTCTACCTGATTGCCAAATAAAGCATTTATTGTAAAAGCTACTTTTCAAAACACATTAAACTTGGACATCATTGTTGAAAAAGTAAAAGGATTGGCAGGTTCCAGAGGAGGTCGCCCATGCAGAAAACCTGCAAGCCAGCAGGGTGGGGGAAAAAAAACCAAACACACAAAACCCCCTCATCTCTAGCACATCTATATTTTGCCTCTACTAAAGGTCAGTCAAATGAAATTAAAACAGCAATAATGGTAGGTTTTTTTTTGCATCTGAATGTAATCTAACTGCAGGTAACTGAGTCTGAACATAAACTAAGAGAAACTGGATGCCTTTTCTGAGTATTTACCTAGATGAATGTCTACTAATTTCCTTTAAATCAAAGAATCACGTGATTCAAGAATGAAAGCCTATCTCTGTAGGCCTGAACAGGTACAGCTATCTGTGTTTTATCCAGTAAACAGTAACAACCTTCATGAGGCCTGAAAAAATTAGAATCTACTGGAATGTATTATATCTTACACTCACGTAGCTCCTAAGTCCTGTATCAGCATGAAGACAGCACTTGAGTAACCTTTTCCTACTTCTTGAATTAATAGTGGATGGGGGCAGGGCACACCTGCCTTTACAGAACTCCCAGTGACTAATACACTTCACTCTGAATTAGGTGCAAATAGTTAAGAAACAAGAAACCTGAATACACAAAGAACAAGGACTCGGGTAACTCTCAGTGTATTCATCATGTGCCTTTACTCAGAATAGTTTGCTACAGTTTAGTAAGATCTGTGAGTCTCAGGGCAGGTACACTCATATTTAAGAGTTAAGATAAATACTTACTATGTATCACTGGGCAGCTTCCAAAATACCTAATAAAGAGATTTGCATCTAGAGCAGCACTAGAAATAATTAGTTTTAAATTATTCTGGTTTTGCAGCACATCTCTCAGTTTTATCAGCAAGAAGTCGCTGAACCTATCCCTCTCATGTACTTCATCCTGTAACAAAAGGAAAAAAAAAGAGATAAACAAACATCACAGATTCAAAATCACAACTTCTGACAAATAAAAACTTTTTTAAAAAAATAAAATATATCATTTGGTGACACATTACAGAGGCCTTAAAATGTGTAATTCTAGTTTAAGTAATAGGGTTTTCTTAAAAAGCTATCCATAAGCAAAAAAAAAAATTCGAAGAGCTATTATAAGAGCCGAGTGCACTACAATCCTGAAGCTGAACATACCTTAATTTCAGAGGCCAAAGTGAAAATCTGAAACCTCTCTAATTTTGTATTTGAAGCCCAATTTCAAGAAAAGGCCACAAACCACTAATCCTACAAATCTTACTTCAATCAATTCTCACTTCACCACTGATAAGCATTTAAAGAAATGTATGACACCTCATGATCAGGAAAAAAAAGAGATTGCTTAGACAAGTCATACACAAAGCCTATAAATTAAGGCACATAACTGATTAATCATCTTTGTCATTCTTCTGTTTTGATTTGTATTATGAATGAATGAAACAAGGACTCAAATACAAGGTTTGGAGGCTGACATCAAGAATGTATAGATCATTCTCATGCTTTTTTAGCTTTGATAAACAGGTAGGCACCTAAACTTAGCATGATTTCTTTTAATCTTCTGCACTTAAATCTTGCCATAAACATACTACTTCCCCTTACTTATTAAATTCCACAATAGGAATATTAACATAATTATAAATGAACACACCCGAATAATTTGCTAGCAATTAGACTGCACATTATCTTGAAAACATTGGGCAAACAAATGGACTGAAAACCTGGTATTGCTAAAACAAATACATGATAACAGAAGTTCTGACATGATCACATTGAACCACATCAATGTAAGCCTCCCTAAGGCTTTTCTGCTGACAGGAGAAGTTCAGAAAAATTTACACTTCTGTCCTCCTCAACTCCTCCTGCTTCCACAACTAATTATTGGCACGAAAATAAGATAAGATATTTTTACAGGAAAAAACACAAACACACAGAAATGTACCAAAATCCACAAAACATGCATACTACTCTAACGACTCAGAAAGTTTTTAAAGTTGATTCAGATGCTACCAGACAAAAACACCTAAAATGCTCAGCAAATTTAAATAAAATGAGGACCTCATTTTCCAAAGCAATACTTATTGCTCCACCCCGCATGAAAGACCACAGGATGCTCACCACAATAACATGGGTCACCGTGGAGAGGGTGCTGTCCCCTGCCATCAGCGTGCGAAGGAGCATATCATTAGTGCAGAATGTTACCAGTGTCTTTGGAGAAACCCTATGGAATGGACCACAGAGACAATTCAGGGGGTTTCCACCACTGAAAGGCCACTAGCTTTCCATGGCTCAAAAATTAAAGCAGCTGCTGACCAACAGAGGAATTACAGTTCTCTCCCCAAAAGACTCATGCACACCGCTTGTTTATTTAAACTATGCCTTTTCCCAGACATTCCCTAACAATTTTTAGTGCTTGCGCCCCAAAACTTTAGACAATGGATTAATTGAAAAAATAAGATTCAAATTTTAGTAAGTAAGGGAATTATGGTGAACCGTGAGAAACTCTGCATGTCATTCAATTTACTAGAAAATTCCATGTGGAAAACCAGGTTCCAATTCCTCAGCATATGCTTGGACATAGCCTTTGTATTTGTCTACACGTGGTGGGATGAGCCTGGCTGGATGCCAGGTGCCTCCCCAAGCCACTCTATCTGTCCTCTCCGTGCACAGGGAGAGGAAACATGAGAGACTCACAGGGTCAAGAGAATGACAAGGAGAGACATGGGTCTCTCCCATGGGCGACAGTCCTCCATGAGCTTCTCCAATATGAGTCCTTCCCATGGGCTGCAGTTCTTCATGAACTTTCCACAGGGTGCAGTGCTTCAGGAACAGCCTGCTCCAGCATGGGACCCCCACATGCTCACAAACCTGAAAGCAAATCTGCTTCCGTGTGGGCTCCCTCTATGAAGCCACAGGTTCTGCCAGAAGCCTGTTTCAGCATGGACTTCCCAGAGGATCACAGCCTCCTTCAAGCATCCACCTGCTCCAACATAGAGACCTGCACAGGGGAATCCCTGCTGCACCATGGACCTCCAAGGGCTGCAGGGGCACAGCTGCCTCACCATGGGCAGCACCATGGGCTGCTCTGGCACCTGGAGCACCTCCTCCCCTCCTGCACTGACTGTCCTGTCTGCAGAGCTGCTTCTCTCACACGCTCTCACTGCTCTCCTTGAACTGCTGCCTCTGTTGTGCAGGTTTTCCTCCCCCATTTCCCACTGTCCCAGAGGCACTACCACCATCACAGATGGGCTCACCCTTGGCCAGAGGCAGGTCTGTCTTGGCTGGCACTGGCTCTGTCAGACATGGGAGAGGCTTCTGGCATCTTCTCACAAAAGCCTCCCCACAGCTCCCAAAGCCTTGCCTTGAAGACATAGTAAACTACTGACTGAATCACAAAGCAATCAGCTGATCCTCTGGTTTTTCAGGAGGTCAAAATACTGAAATGTTACTATTCTGTACCTGGGGCAGAGTTAGCTGTCCCAGTAAAAACAGCAATTGTCACTCCTTCCTCTGGTACTGCCATGCTAAAGGAGCTGAAAAGTTCCTTTGTACTGTATTCTACAGCTTTTCTCTGGAAGATAGTTAAGAAAACTTTAAAAATTAGACCTCTGTGTTACTAGAAACACCTCTAAACATCTCCACAGCTCAAAATATTGTCTTCTCCCCCTTTTATTGTTACTCTGGAATAAATGTATTGATTCTTCTCAACCTGGATTTTCTGCACTGCTTCTGGTAATTCTTCCATTTTTATCTGACTTCACTCTTCTTCTGCCAGCATAGTACTTCCATACATTAATCATCCAGCTTATTTGTGATACATCTTCACCAGCTCTTCTAATCCTTTAATAGCCTTGTGAGCCTTCATACACACATTTGAGTTCTTATTGTGGCTCTGTTGTTCAAGTCATTTCCATCAGCTATGTGCTACCTTTGTTCACTCAAGCAACACAACCTTCTGCCATCTTCTAGTCACTCCTATCCCAACCGCCGGCCCCTCCCTGAAATGTCACTGGCTACACAGTGCAAAGATGTAAAAACCCCACACAATCCATTCACACTCTGTTTTACAGACAAATTCATCAAGTCATATTGATATCTCTACTTTTACATCATTTCACATTTTAAACACAAAAGCTGAAGCAGAATAAATTTAGCCCAAACTAGACTGGTAAATAATGCTCAGCTTCATCATCATTTTCCAATTTTATTGTTTTCCCTTTTATGATCCCTATCAACTCATATACATAACATTTGTTGCAGCATGCTGGTCTTCACACCTACCTTCAAAGCTTGCAGAACTTTTAGATCCACACATGTTAAAAGTAGAGAGGGGAAGAAAAAAAGAAGAGAGGAAAGTGTAGACTTGATCTGAAAATCAGACAAGGATTTACACGCACACACTCCGCAGAAGAAATCAATAGAAAGCACTTGAAATTCAGTTCTATAAGACAACCTACTACATGAAACTGCAAAACATAGGAAGAAAGCCATCCTTTTCACTCTTAAGTATTCCTTACCTGCAATAACATATCCCACCTATAATTTATGGGGCTGCATCCCAAATATACTGCAGTTTAAATGTACACAAGGTTCACAGTACCAACACAAGATAAATTGACACTTAGAAATACCATTAGTACCTGCTTTCTAACCGGATCTGGTAACCAATTGTCTGGCCAATTTTCTCTCTTCTTTCTGCTGCCACTCTTTCAGCCACAGCAACAGCTGCTAAACGTCTTGGCTGAGTACAAAACACACGACAGGGAGTTCCATTCTTGTAGCAATCATCAAGGATAAATTGAGGGATCTGTAAAGAAGTGGTTCAAATTTACTTTTTGAGAAAGTCACAGCTTTCTTAGCACAGGGAAACAATTTAACTGCATCTCAGTACTACACATTGCAAAAGACTTTTCATTAGGATTATCACTGCAAATATACCTGAATAGGCAGAAAATAAATTTCTAAGTATAAACTATTTAGGTTTGTTTTAAAGAAAAAACTTGCAGTGTCTCTCTCCTGCTTCAGAGAACTCTATTAAAAAAACAGCCATGTAGATAATCTCTAATTTTAAGACAAGAAATATATTACTCTGGGTACTAAGAACAGAACTAGCCTTAGACGAAAAAGGACTATACAAACATCACAGCTGCTTTCCCATCAATATTTTGCATTATTTTAATAAAAAAATTGTATCTACTGGAAAACTGTGAGGAACCATTTATGCTTTTAGTACCTATCTGCTAGCTTAGTATTTCAAAAGCAAGAAAGTGAATTGGAACACAAGATTTTCAATCATACAGGAAAAGAAAAGCCTTAAAATAGCATAAAAATATCCCTTATCACAAATGTTACATAATTGGCATTAGTTTAGTATAAATATTGTTATCTTTCTTATTTCATTGAAGAAACATACTTGAGTAGTTTTTCCTGATCCAGTCTCTCCTATAATCAAAACAATTTTATTGTCCTTTATTATCTGGACAATTTCTTCCTGTTTTTCAAGAACTGGTAATGATTGCCTGAAGGAATCAAACTCTGATTCCCCTCTTTTCACTGGGACCTGGGGGATACCGTCATTAAGTCGACCACTTGTCTTGTTTACTTCTTTGTTTTCTGTGAAGAGAAGTTAAAAGTTTATTTATACAGATACAGAGGAAGGTCACCAAAACACTGTTTATAAATTGTACTTAAAAATTAACGTTTCTGACTTTTTATGCATCTGTGCAGGTAAAGTGAAAAACCCATCATACATTTAGAAGTCATATTTATAGCAATATGTCCTCTTGCAGTGCTTGAAATAGATATTTTTCAAAACAGATATTACTTTCATAGGTATTTTGAACCAAACAAGACTCTCCCAGAGCATTGCTCCAAGTCAAAAAAGCCTACAAAGAGCAAGAGGAGAAAGAGAAACTAAACCAGAGAAAAACAGCCTGGCGTATTTTGGTGGCCTTTGTATCTGCGCCCACATTTCATATCTGCAGTTTTGCCCAGAAATACACACTTAGAGAGTTAAACCTTTAAGCTATTCCACGCATTTGCCTGAAATCATACTAATGCAAGCATTCTGTATCAAGAGTCCTGGACCCCACACAGCAGTGATGTGTTAGAAAGCAGTGCATAAGTAGCCAAAAAACGTGCTGAGGGAGCTACTTCAAATGCAGCATTGCAAGTGCTACTTTGTAATTCCTTGATAATTATTTTCCAGAAGAATGAAAAGCTTGCTGTAAACTCAATTATACATATTTAATGTGATCAACAGATTCATATACTAAATTAGAAGCTCTGTTGTACCAAGACAAACACAGATTAAGAGATCAGGAGAACTAAAAACACATTCTTGAGAAGCAGAGAGATAAATATTAGACCGTTCATGAACTTACCCTTTACATTCCTAAGACATTGCATTTCAGTATTTTTATTATAGCTTCCCTCTATTCATTAAACAATCCTATTTAACAACAGAAACAATTGAAACAAATAGCAAAGGAAGCACTTAAAGAACAGACACCATGTATCAGAAACACACAATTAAACAAGGCATATTGGTACAAGTGTTTTTGGTTCACTACACCCATCTCTGCACACAGAAACACAGTGTAACTCTTCCACTTGTAGCTGCTAAACCAATAATCTAGATGAAAACCTTGCCTTTAAAAAAAAAACAACCCAACATTTTATCAGGAGTTTGTCTTTCAATGAACTCTTTCATCTTCTAGAAATAAAGAAGTTTGGACAATAGTCTCTTAAGGACCAAATCTATTTGGTAGAGATGAAGAAACAAAAACTAAACTTCTTGATTTATCAAGGACATGGATTTCTGTAAGCAGAATAGCCAACCTCATTTTCTTATAAAGATGTTCTTATAGCATCATGGTAACACTCTGACTTCAATCCCACCTCACAGCACTTGTATGAAGCCACATTTCACAAATGTGCTTCCAAAAAGATTTGGCTGGAACTGGCTCAAAGATTCTAAATTAACTCAGCACAAGGTAGACATCACAATGTGCATGATATGACTGCCAAAGTTCTTCACAAGACTCCAAAAGTAAGGAAAATTCATGTGTCTCTTTAAAGGTGTCTGTTAGGACACAAGACGGGACAGAACAGAAGGGGGTTTGTTTTGTCCTTGGGCTGCAGGTGGCTTTTTCAAGTGACAAGTCCAAATCAGAAGACACACACCAAACATACCAGATTCAACAGCACAGGCATTTCCTCGCTCTGTCCTTGGCAGGAGTTCTGTGCGTTCCTTATTTGTGACAGGAAAGCTCTGAATTAGACTCCGAACGGCGTGTTTCGTACGGAGAGCCAAGTCACAAGTCATGACTGCCTGTGTATCTGATACATCCTTCTTCCTTACAGTCAGGTATCGATTGGCTCCTTTTCTGTGAGCGGGGAAAAGAAAACGTATTTTAGGAATAAGTAATCTACTCTAGGTTAACTTTTATCTGTCAAGGTTTGAGGTTCTTTGCAAAACCTCTGGAAAAAACCAGAGACCACAATGAGAAGTTTTTTAAATGGAGCCATTAAATTCACGAAGTATAAAAGCAAGCTGTCCCAAAAAGCATGTCACAAGTTTTCCCAAGCATGCATACAGCAATAAACAAAGATGCTTATTTCTATGTCTACTTATACACTCTTTTCTCTAATACTATTCCTTGCAACACAGGTATGTTGAAAACATCAATCAGGTTATCACTAGTCACGAAATTCTGTTTGTCTGCACCAAAAAACCAAAAAATGTACCCCAACTCACCCTTTGCTTTTAGATACCAGTCCAAGAGACTGACAGAGCCGGTGAACAAATGCTCTTTCAGTACTAGTGAAACTAGAAGGAAATTCCATCTCTAGAATGATAAATAGTAATTAAAAAACAGTAACAGCGCAACAGGCAGCAATTAGCTTGATATTATAGAACCACAGAATTATTAGGATTGGAAGGCAGATCAACCAGTGCAACCCCCCTGCCAAGGCAGAGTCACCTGGAGCAGATGATGGAGGAACACATACAGGGTTTGGGATGTCTCCAGAGGAGGAAACTCAACCCTGAGCAGCAGTTCCAGTGCTCTGCCACCCTCAATGGAAAGAACTTCTCCCTCATGTTGAGCTGGAACTTCTTGTGTTTTAATTTATGGCCATTGCTCCTTGTCCCGTCATCAAAAAGTCTGCACCGCCCTCCTGGGACTCATCTCGGAGATATTTATATGCATTAATGAGATCCCCCACTCAGTCTTCTCTAGGCTAAACAGACCCAGTTCCCACACGTCTCCTGATAAGAGATGCTCCAGACCCCTTATCTCATCTCAGTGGTCTCTGCTGGACCCCCTCCAGTAGCTCCTTGTCTCTGTGCTGAGGAGTCCAGAGCTAGGCACAGCACCCCAGCTGTCCCCTCCCCTGACCCGCTGCCAGCGCCCTCCCAACACCCGCAGGCTCCCCCCGGGCCGGGCTGTGCCGCGCACCCGCCTCGTCCCCGCTCCGGAACCGCTCCAGGGCGAGCTGCACCGCCATCTCCACCTCCTCGTCCACGCCAACGTCCCTCAGGGCCTCGGCCCGGGCGCGCACCGCGGCGGCGGCAGTCGAGCCTCCCGCAGCCCCGCCGGGCTGCCGCCGCGGGACCCGCCTGTGTCGCGACATGGCCTCGACCCGGCCCCCACACCGACAACGACACAGATCGGGGACCGCAGCAACTCGGCCCGGGGGGCGACGCTGGCGGCGGGGCGGAGCCTGCGTGGGGTCACCCACAGCCGGAATCGCCCCCGAACGGAAGGAAGTTGGCTCCTTTCCCGCCGTTACGGGGGATGCCTGCCTATGTGCCGAGGTGTGTGCATGGCTGTGACCAAAAAGTGGCACTGGTACCCTGTCTGGTCATACATTACGTGATTTAATTGAATGGCATTAAACGTAGGTGTGGCGAGGGTCATCTCGGCCCTGAGCTTCCTCACTCTGTAAAGTGTTACTTGCCCTGGATTTTGGGTCGTCTTTTCCTGCTGTCCTTTGACTCCACGCTGAGGACATGAGGTGGAAACTAAACCCAAACCTCTTGGGCATGACACAGGGCTCGGTGTTGAAGGATGCTGCTTTGGAAACATCATTAAGGAGAGAAGGAGAGAACTTGGAAGAACGAACTACTCCTCAGTTGTGAAATGGAGAATTAAGTACATAGAAAATAAACTCTCACTGTCTGATGTAGCTGGCTGAAAAATAGCTCTTCAGAGACCAGTACCAAAGGGTGTACAAGTCTCAGTTCAGCACAATTCCACACTGAGAGGTCACACTGGAGCTGAACAATTGATCTATTCTAAGGTTACTTTTAAAATTTTTTCAGTTCAGTTATCTGCCTATCTTCAACCGAAGTACATAATGCTAGTTCCTCATAGTTATTCCTGTGACATTCAATACTGCCACCTCAGAGCACATCACAGTTATTGTGGAAAATTAAACACTTCAGCTGAATAAGATGAGGATTCCTCTTATCATCCTTGGTATCAATAGTAAAAAATGAGAGCTCATAACTCATTTGAAAGAGTCACATCAGAAATCTTTAATTATGAACCCAGGTCTCTTTAAAGTTTCTGCCTCTTACCACCATCATCTTGTCTTCCTACAGACAAAACACCCCATGATTCTGAAAAATGATTCCTCAGGCCCAATTCTGCTCTCAGTTTGCAATCCTGTAAATACAGCAGCGCACAGAGATAACTATCTGTTGGGTTAGGTCTCATCTGGATGGCTTGAGTGGGGTGAAGCCTGAGAGCATCCTGCATAACAAATTCCTTAATACATGCCTTTCTTCTTTCACTGCTTTTTGACTCTCCAATGCTATTAGAAGGGTGAAAAAATAGGAGAGTGTAGCCACCCATGCCTGCTGCAACCCTACTAAAGACAGAATTGCAGTCTGCACTCAGCATATGAAAAAGCATGAACAAAGAATTGTGCTTACCCAAGCTCTTAGACATGGAGGTTTTATTCTTTATATGTATTCTCTTAATAAAAACTACTAGCTGTGGATTTTCATATTAGAATTAACAACCTATAAGTATTTAAAAATTCCGTTTTCATGACTGGCCTCAGAAATACCTTCTGGCTAATGTTTACTCAAAACAAATAACCCTGGAATAAGAATTATTTCCTTCTATTAACATATGTCCAAATGCCCATGTATTTTTTTATCAGAAGAATTAAGAGGCAGCACAGTTTCATGCAAAAATACATCTGCATGTTTAAATACAATCACATATTCTTATTTTACCCTCCCTAGAGGCACTTTTGCTGACTTCCTTTCAGTTTGCAGAATCTTTTCTCTTGTAAACACTCTTATGTTCCACAAAATATGCCAGTTCTAAGAGAAAAAGAACTGCAAAGGAAGTGGGTGAAACAGTATTATCTAACATGTACTGTGTTAGACTGTGTCAGATTTGACTGCAAAATAGTTAGTCTTTGTGGTTTTTGTTTGTTTGGGGTTTTTTAAAGATTTTAAGTGTTGTAAGACTTATTAGGTGTTGAAATATGATGCAAGGATTACTGCTGAGCCAGTTCTTCAAGATCAAGTTAATGAAAGAGCACAAGATTTATTTCTCTTTTCAGTTCCTTGACTACAAGGAAAAAAAAAAAGGAATTCCAGTATGTAGGGGTTTTTTAGCATCATAGTAAATTTTGTAACCAGACAGCTGTTGGCTGCTGTGATTATTAATGATCCCATCAAGTAAGTTATGTATTTATATACATTTAGGGAAATAAGACTGATGTCAAATTATATTGAGAGATATTTGTTTAATGAATTAAATGCAGTGCAAATGGGCATCTCTTGCTTTACTGCACACCACTGTGCACACTGATAGTTCCCCAGACCTTTGGCTGCTGATGTGGGCTCTATCTGGGTAATTGCCTCCACCCCATTTCTGTAACCTCTCCTATCATCTACTGACACATCATTTCTTCTTTATCTGTCTTTTCCACTTCCCTTACTTCCATTTTTATTTATTTTTGAGACATCAAGGAAAAAGCCTTTTGATCAGTTCTGTCCTTGTGAAACAGCCTCTCTCAGGTCCTCACTTGCTGCAGTCCAGAGTTTGGGCTGTTGAACTTCCAGAGGAAAACTGCAACCCTTCAGTGGAGCTGAAGGCATCCACAGAGTTCAGCAATGAATTCAGAATGAAGGCTGGGAAGAGCATGATTCCCAACAGGGTCAGATATGCCCCTGTTCTTCCCAGAGCTTTCTCCACTACTCCTCACTCCTAAATTGAGAAACTCTAGTTTCCAGGGTGAGCAAATGACAGAGGACAGGAGGGAGACTGGAAGGATCCTGTGCTAACAGATTTTCCTTTATCTACAACATGTTATAAAGGCAGCATGAAAACTGCAGGGATCCCATGTCTTGTCAGCTTAGGAGTAGACTGACTGAAGGCAGAAGGATTTTATGCCTGTGATTCATGTGCTTGTGTCTTTGCTGAAACTGGAACTGAGTGGAACTGTTGTGCTCCCTATGGAGATTTATTTATCCAGAATGTAATTTTCTGTTAGAATACTGTTTCATTGAAATATTTTGACTAAAATAATACCTATGTTGCAGAAATTTTCTGAAGCACAGAACACGTTTGACTGTCGCAGTCATCAGTAGCCTGCAGAAAAAAGTTTTCAGGTTACCTCATAGTTAAAGTCTACAAAAAGACCATTTATCTTTACTTGTGCCCCCACTTTTTTTGACCAAAGTAGTATTTTGTTAACAGAGATATAGCTTCAAATAACATACCTTGATAAAAAATAGTGGAAATATTAATTATCTTTGTTTACAGGTATATAAAAGGAATGAGGAAATGAACTTCTAACTTTCTGTATCCAAATTGTGGAACATTATGTAAGATCTAGGAGTAGGAACTTCTTTGAGTAGGAGAGCTGTTTAGGATAATTTTGGAAAAAGAGGCAAACCTGTTCTCCTTTCTATTCACCTTCATCACAAAAAAGTACACTTTTTAGAACAGTCTTACAAGGTGGTTGAGCATTTATAAAGGTGAAAAATGAGTAGGAAGCTTCTCAAAAGAGGCATTAATATTCTATCTAAAAATGAATATTCTATCTAAAATATTTTCAATCCTAGATAAAATATCTCAGTTTTGCAGATCACTCTTGGGAGCAGGAGGAGAAAAATCAGAAAAATCAGCCTCACCAAAATAAAGAAGGTATCATCTTTTTAATATAGTTTTAAGAGTTTTCAAACAGCTCTACTTGCTAAGAATTACACAGTAAAGACTGCACAAGGCTTATATTTATAGATGGAGCTTGAAATCATAGGTCTGTGATGAGAAGTGGATCTAAGCAAAGTAATGTGAAGAAGGTAATACAATGACTTCAGACACAAGATTTTGATGAGAATTTAACTAGCAATTTCCTAGCTAAACCATGGCTCTGTAAGCAGCAGGTGCAGTTTGCAGTACACAATGATGTTTTAGATGACATTAATTTGAACTCATTTGTCTGTTACTTTAAATTTTGTTATGGTGAAGATCAACACACAAAGATGGTCTTTATCTGAAGCCGAATGAAATACAGGATAATCTCTCCTTTGATACCACCAGGCATTGCTTTTGATTGTAGTGTACATCAAAATCTTCAGTCTGAATACCTAAGCAGTGGCAGAAATTAGAATATCTAACTCCCCCATCTATCTTACAGCAACATAAAAAATATGCATTTTGTAAGTTACATCATAGAAAATAAATTATGTTTTTAATTTCACTGCTCTAATGAAAAAAAAAAAAAGTTTACATAGGAAGTAACTTTTACTTAGCCCTTATATTACCTGGGCGTGGTTTATATAGGCTAGCCACAGATTTTGATCTGAGCACACCCACATCTTAGTAGCTTGGTATACATGTGCAAAGTCACGTTATGTGAGCGCCTGGTGGCCAAGCCAGCTCCACCCTGGTCCCAGGTCCCAGCCTGGCCTTTGTTGTCTCCAGGGAGGTGTCTGATACCCTGGGCTGACCTGGCTGGGATGGCTGGGTGGGTCCTGCCCTGCCTTCCCAGGCAGCTCCCACAACCTCTGGCTCCCCAGCCCCTCGAGATTTTGATTGTAACACTGATACAACAAAGCATGGATTGTGATCTGACCTGAGCTGCAGAGGATCCAGGTGATTAGAAATTATACGTTAAATTGTATTATGAATTCCCTACCATGCTAGTTACAGATTGTACTATGTTGACTCTGCTTGTAGAAATTCTGTGCCATTCTACTAATAAATACTCTTCTATATCAATCATAACATCCTGTTAAGAAAACAAAGTTTTAATTGTACCTATGGTTTAGTGCTCACTCTGCCAATATTCCCAAGAGAACCCATCTGTGTTGGGTGACAGTGTCACTCAGATAACAGTGATATGTCTATTAACCAAGAACCTCATTGAGCAACAGGGAACCTTTTTAGCAAGTGTGAAAAGGGCTGGATGTAGTATTTAGGAAATCGAAAAGGATGGTATCTGTGCAGTTGGACTCTGGATGCTAAGAAAGTTCTGCACTGCATACCCTGGCTATCTTGCTCAAAGGAATATTACTAAATTAAAATTTCCTGCTTGTAAATTAAGTTACTGTTTGTTTTGTTGGTGGGTTTTGAAAGAGGTTAATTGAAAAATGCTGTGGCTGAATGTTATCTAGAAGGTAGCTTTTCTCTTTTTTTGGTCAGTTGATTTTGGTCATTTTGCAGCTTTTTATACAGTGACTTAAGCTGTTTTCTACTGCAAAACCATTTATAGTTAAATTTAGAGGGGTTTACAATGCTTTTCTATTCCTATTGTTCAACACCTAATTAGAGGTAGACTTGACTTTTGGACATCATATGAACCTAAGTGTTCTGTTGATTTGGTGGGAAGTCTGAAAAGTCCAGCATAGCTGGAAATCAGGTGTCTCCTGCCCATCTTTCAGAGATGTCAGATTTTGTATATATAAATGTTGGAGATTAAGTGCAGCTAGTAGTGCTACAGCATTGTTATTAACATTTGCATTGACTGCCTGGTATATGCTTATTTGAATTTAGAAATCGGGGCATTGTGGAAAATTTATATTACAGAATATAAATTAATATTGAAAAACTACAGATTAATTTAACCTACATAAGAAGACAAACAAATAACCAACGGATTGACAGTTAAAACCCACAGTCTTAGAAAACATACAAACTTCTTTAAGATTTCTTTTGAGAAATATCAAGCCTATTTTGTTACTCACAGCAGTACAGAACTCTCACTCTTTGCTCTCCTTCCTTGTTCTCTCTTCACAACTTTCTAGGCACCAAATACCCCTCGCACCAAGGATACTTCAGGCAGAATTGTACTTTCTGCTGCACACACAGTTTGTGTTTTAAATGTGGAGGTTTCGCCATCTGAAATTCACATTCTTAGCTGTAGGAGTGAACTGCCACAAAATTCACAACAGGCACATGAATGTGGCAAACTGCAACTTAGGGTATTGCTTTCTAACTGATGTGATGGCATCTTTTTAAAAAATTATATGGGCATCACGATATAAGCCAAAAATCTCAGCGGGTTTTACAGTCTTTCATGCCATACCACAGCTAGGATATCAGCTGTTCCTATCAGCAAGGAGGAACTGGTATGGGTGATTTGTTATCAGGGAAAGTCAGAAACCACCGTTTTCTTGGGACTGGTGCAAATGCAAAAAAAAAAGTTAACTACAGATGATCTCCAGAAATTAAAAAGATAGCAGGAAAAATTCAATTCAACCAACTCAGAAATTGTTCACAATGAGCAGGGAGAAGGTAAGGAATGGGTGAATTTCTGATCCACAAAGAAAGCTACTGTGTGAAGCATGCATCTACGGTGAGAACAAAAGATAAAATGTTATCTAGATTAGAGGAGAAGTGGGAGATTCGTTAAAAAGAAGGTGAGAACTGGCTTAGCAGATAGCATCAGGATGGAGGGAGATTGCTCTTGGAGATTCTCATTGCTGTATTTTGGATCCGATCTTGCTCTGTAGATACTGGTGGCCTCATCAGGAAACACTGTTTTAGGACTCTGTACAGAATCACAGAATCAAAGAATATCACAAGATGAAAGGGATGCATACAAAATACATCGAGTCCAACTCCCTGTGGTTAAGAATTTTTATTCTTAGTAAGAAGCAGTGCATGCTCTATTTGCAGAACGTGTGCAAGTATTCCTGTGTGTGATATTGAACAGCTCGTCTATGGGATCTGACTGAAGAAAATGGTTTTGTGACTTCACATCTCCTCCAGTCCTCAGTGTAAACAAACAGCTGCAGTACTCAGCTGGTATCATACATGAGCAACGTCCTGCCTAGGACTGAAAAAGTGTGTGCTAAGACTAAGAGTCACACCACTGTAGGTCAGGAGATGGAACATCTGAAAGGACAGCTGCAATATTCTCTGGTTTCAGTGCCTTGAAAGAGTACGGAAGTGTGTTGGCTCCATACTACAGTGCCCTGGTCATCCAGCAAGAACTAATGTGAGCAACGTAATTTTGAAATCTACAGAGACCAAGACAATACGAGAGTGAGTGTAGGCATGCGTACACTTGCAAGTAGTTAATAAAATGCCAGAGGGACTCTTTACCTTGTAATGACTTACATAATCAAGGTACAATAAATATTAACAATTAGAACTGTTGCCATCGGTACTTATAAGGCGCTGTGCCACAAGTGTGATAACTTTGCTGAATTTATATATTCATTAATCCCTGTCAGCAACAAGGAAGATCAAGATGTTTTGTGGCATGAACCGGATATCTTCAAAGACTTAATTAATAGGAGAAGGATAATACCTGATACTATGAGAGAAACGTATGTCCTTAATAACAAGGTCTTTTTTTTCAAACACAGAAACAGGTTGGGAAAAAAATCAGTTGACCCAAATTAATCATGTGACGTGATTGAGTAAGAAACATAATGCATTTGTAAACTGAAATGCTATTCTAGACTGTTTCAGAATACCTGTTTCCAGTAGAGATGAAACAGATTGGTGCTGGTACTGTATCACTTCTTTTCACAGGAATACGACTAAAAAGCACTGAATAAATCTTAATTAGGTATTGAGAAGGGTGGCAAAGATACTAAAGGAAATTAAGAAGCTGTACTATACAGGCACGATTTTGTTTTTTTCATCTTTGCCAAGAAAACTACTTTTCTTTAAATGGAGACCAACAGGGAAGGGTATAGGTCACAAACATGTTCAGGGACAGAAAAACGAATTGTTGACTTTGCAGATAAAATTTGATCCTCGGAAAGGAACTGGATGAGTCAAGAGGGGCTGGTGCTCTGCACCTCAGAATGCCTTTACCCGACCATTACCCCATCAAACAGCCTGGAGTTCAAACGTGCTACAGAAAACGCTGGGGTTTGTTGGCTTCCGCTGACCGGCCAAAGCCGCAGCCAAAGCGGCATCCCCGGAGCGGGGGGCGGCCCTGCCCAGCCCAAGGAGAACAAGCGACCCTCGGGCGGGTTTGGGCCGCCCCGCACTCGGCGGCCCCCAGGAGAGAGGGCAGCTGGCCCCGGGCTGGCGACGCCGCCCGCTCGCTCTCGGTGCGTCCCGCTGTGATCCCGGCGCCGGACGATGCCGTGCGCCGGCGGGAGCTCCGAGCCTCAGCCGCCCTGTCCCCGCTCCGAGCCCCGGCGGGGTCCCGGCCCGGGTGTCCCTCCGCGGGCGGTGGGTGCGGGGCCGGCAGGGCCCCCGCCGCGGTTTTGTGCTGCCGCTCGCACTCTGCAGGCGCGGCGGGACTGGGAATCCCGGNCTCCTCCTCCTCCTCCTCCTGCCGAGCGGGGCGCATGATGGCGGCAGCCGCCGTCGCGGAGGTGAGCAGCGCCGGCAGCAGCAGCACCGATACCTCCAGCACGGGCGAGGAGGAGAGGATGAGGCGCCTCTTCCAGACCTGCGACGGCGATGGGGATGGCTTCATCAGCAGGTAGTGATAGCGGGAGGTGGCTCTTTGCTGGTACGGAGCCGTCCCGTCCTTCCCCTCGCCCCGCGTTCCTCGGCGCTCAACTTGTGGGCAAGTTGGAGCAGCGGTGGGAGCTCCCCTGCTCCCGCCCCGCTGCCGCCGGCCCCAGAGCCAGGGGCTCCAGCGGGGCCTCGGCACCGAGAGCTTCCCAGGATAGCGGGCGAACACTGTCCGCAGCACTTCCACGGCCGCGGGGGTTGAAAGGTGACGCCTGCGATCCTGAATTTTATTACCTTGTGCCCTGGGCAGGTGGTTTTTGCAAATAAACACACAAACTTTTTTGCAAGTAAAGCCGGTCGTGGATAATCTAGGAGAAAATGCGTACTGTTCTCCGGGATCCTATGATTTTGTTTTGTCAGTACGTTTTAATCAATATTCTTGTTACACAGTTTCGTTTAAATTCCTGTGCTGGTCCTCAGAGAGTTTAAAGAGAGTCACAGAGGCAGATGGATTGTGGTGGGGAAGGGTGAGCTTGTACATTTGCAGAAGATAGTTGGAAATAAGCCATAGTGGAATGTTTATGTGTCTGGAAGCACTGGCAGTGTGTTTTGGTCAGGAGTTGGTTTTGTGGCAATGGTATTTCTGAGCTCTCACGCCATAATTAAAATAATACTGAACTTCAAAAGGCAGGATTTGCCAGAGGTCATGGAAACTTGCATTTTCAAAATGAAACGTACGGTATTGCTTGCAATTACTACTTGCTTCTAGACAACTGGGACAGTAAGGGAATTTCTTAAGTCTGCCATTTAACCTGTAACCTAAGAATATGACCCCACAGAAAGGCTAAGTAAACTTGAATCCCAACTGCCATCTCTTTGGAGCCAGAAAGTTGTTGAAAATCTGTAACAACTGGCAGTCACTTCAAAAATAAAGTTCAAGGGTTATGATATTTCCTATCTAAACAGCTCCCTGAACACTCTTTTTTCCCCCTCAGTCTAATGATTATTTTGACAGTTGTGGTTTTGAAATATAAACTTTGAAACTGTGTACTTTCCAACCACTGTGCTAAGACTGCTTCTCTTTCCACTTGTTTATGGTCTTCATTCTGACGTCTGAAAACTTGTGATGTTCACGTAAAGTGTGCACTGTCTCCTCAAAGCACACTTGCTCTTCTATGCTGTCATGTTTTTCTGCAGTGTAAATTCTCTCTGTATTTATAATTTAAATACCTTACTTGGGGAATGTTAATGTTTTAGTGTTTCATACAGATGGTTGAGAGATGTTACCATGACACAACCTACTCATTTCTGATCGACTAATCCACATTCCCTAAGTTTTGTCCCAGATTTGTATTCTGTGTTCTTCAAAGTAGGTGTTTCAGAGTGTTACTTCAACTACAGTGTTGAAAACGCCAGAATGTGTCTGAGTAGGGACACTGGATTTCATGAGGCAATGGCAACAAAGCCCAGGGCCTGGGCGGTGGTTGGAAGTCTTTCAGGAGATGGTGGGTTCATTGTTGAAGGTTGCTAATACTTTGCTTCAGAAGGAAGTTGTGCCTTCAAGGCAGAATTGGTGTGGCATTTGTCAGAGAACATGGTGTTATAAATTACTATCTTCCTTTACATCTCTGTATGTGTGACAAAGTAGTGAAGGAATATTTAAGAAATGGTGTTTGACATGACTTTACTTCATTAGGTAGCCTGGATGATGAGTTGTATAAATGGAATGCCTTTCTTGCTTTCTGTAGTTACTCAATTTTGCTTGTACTGTTTTATGGCAGTGGCTCATGCAGGAGGAGACTTGTCCAGTTGGATTTGGATGTCTTTATAGTATGTACTACCATAGTATTATAGACTACTCTGTCAGGTTTACGGACTCACAGTGTACCTGTTAAAAGTATAGCAGCTTGGGGGTTTGTTGTTTAGAGCCTTAGTGTTTAGCTAATTGCATCCTTTTTAATGTAACAAAATAAAGGGAAGAAAGTTACAGCTGCTTTTACGCTAAATTTCATCTTGCCATTTTCTGCATACTATTTGTCTGGCTTCTGTGTTTGTTTGTTTGTTGGGTTTTTTTGCTGTTGTTTCATGCCAGCCAGTTGCTTGGTTTTCCTGTTCCTTCTTGCCTTGCTTCTTTGGACTTCTCTCTGCTCATCCTTGTGGCCAGCATTTTTTTTTGCCTTTCTTGCAGCCCCAGTGGAGATTGGAGGCTGACTTCTGCACGTCATGATATCTTTCACAGCAGGTTAAACAAAGCAATAAATGCCCAGGCATCTGTATAAAGAGCTGAAAACACAGAAGCTAGCACTGTAAAATCATCTCCTTCTTTGTGTACTAGAACTAGACTTGCCTGTGATCTATAACCTATTACTAGCATGAGCTTCTTTTTGAAAACTAGCTTATTTTCAATGCAATGGGGCTGAAATTTGCTGTTTTGCAGCTGCTACTGAGTATAAATTTTATCTTTGAAAATTAATATCCCTTGTATTTGCAGGCCTGAAGCTTGGTCAGTCTTTGCCTAGCACATGCAGCAGGTTTCTTTTTTTCCAACTCCAAAGCTGTTAAGGAAAAGAACATCTTTGTACTTGCAGCAAAGAGAGGCATTTTGTGTGTGTTTATTTAGTTCATACTGCATGGAGAAAAGAGATGTTTGCATTCCTAATGAAATAATGTGGTGTCTCAGCTGTGGAAATGCTTTGTCGTGCATCAAACTGTAATAAACCTCTTCGAATAGTAGCAGGGAAGTACAGGCACAGATGGAGAGGAGGAGCATCTCCTGAGATACTGATTAATTTTCAGGCTCTCACCTGAGATATTGATTAATTTTCAGCCTCTAAATAGGATGATATAAAAACAATAAAGCATAATTAAGGATGTACTATTGGTGGTTATAATCCAGAAGACACTGAACTCTATGGGATATGAAATGCTAAACCAGTGTCTCTGAGCTTTGCATTGATATGTGCATATTGAAATTTTGCTGCATCCAGCTAGAGAAAAGTACTAGGAAAACAACAGGGTTTAACTTGTTGGCTTGTACTGAAATGGCTTTTGATTCTTTTGGGGTTAATATTTGTTACTTGCTTATTTTAACATCTTGCAAATGTTTGGGATTCTTCTGATACTTCTACAGCAAGACATAATTTCACAAAAACCAACCAACCAACCAAAAAGTACCACCCCCCCAACTCAGTTGCAAAGCAGTCCCCAATTAAGGCTGGATTCTGAATGCTTGAGATCAGCTGGATGAGCATTACTGAGGGCAGAAGGCAGCCTTAAACACTGTTTACAGCAGAACTTTAGTTTTGCAGCTGTAGCTAGATTGTGTTGTTACTAACAAAAAGCTGTTAACTGAAAAAAGAGTCATTGCTTTTCTTTGTTTTATTCTGTTTGCTTTGAAAAGTTTCAGAATCTGATGTTACAGTTAAAAACATTTTCAGTTTCAGAGGGTGGTGAATTGTCAAGGACACGTGTGCTTTTTTTTCTTTTTTTCTTTTTGATGCTGTCTGCATATGTAGCCTTGAATGCTGTGTGTTTATGGGTGACAGGCTAGATTAATGTCTTCTTCAGAAACTTAATTGCCTTGTAGCTTTATTATATGTGGATTGTATTGAAATTCCACTTAGCACATAATGAATTTCATCTTCACTGCAGAAATCATTAAATGAGTTTGGATTACTCTATTGTAACACTGCAAAGGGTAAAGGTAACTTTGAATCTGCAGGAAATACTTTTGCTTTAAAAAGATTGAGGTATGTGCTGTGGAAATAATGGGTGAAGAAAAAATTAATTTCATTATTAAGCTACAAATATGCTAGCTTTCCAATTTTAACTTTTAAGCATGGATAAATAACTTTAGGATTGTGAAGGAAAAAGGTAAAGCTAGTGTTTAGTTCAGCTAGAACTTTGTCATCATATTAACAATAATGGAATTAAGTTTTGTTTGTAGAGTTTGTTTGAAAACGGTGTTGTCTCTGTACACAAATTTTTTTTTTACACTGGTCAACGTCTTACAGAAAGTCTTGGTAAAAGTAGAGTAAGATGTTAAAAACCCAATAAACCTGCTACCTTTGTAATGAGCTTATATAACCTGTTAAAAGGACGTGCTGAATGACTGTGCCTCCTCTAGCCCTGCACAGAAGCAGTTAAAAGGAACTAGTTGGATTTGATTTGTTACCTGAGTGGTTTTAGTGGTACATGGCTTTGGGAGCTCAAAACCTTTGCAAGAACAGGCTGAGCCTTCCCTTTTTATTGGGTTGTCACAGTAGTAGGACATTCACAGCTTTTTCCTGAGTGTATTTTGGCACCCCTCCCCCAGTGTTTCTGCATGTAGTGTCTGCATGCTATTAGAGGAGAAAACCCAGTATTTTCAAGAAGACAAAGTATTAATCTATGCATTGACTTTTTAAGGGAGGAGATTTATTCTTCTATGGTGTTACCTCCACAGCAGTCGTTACCACTTAATTTAACTTTTTTTTTCAAGTGTTTGATTTTGCTAATGTGCTTCAACTTCTGTGCTTAACATTTAAAGTGATACCTATTGAAGCACTTAAGGACCGATAAAACGAAGCAGCAAAATCAGTGTGGGTTGTCTGTGACCAGTCAAGTTACCACTGTTGGTAAAACACGTGTTTAATCCATAAGATGACCATTTATGAAGTCATGCAAACATGTTCAGTCAGGATCTCTGAAAACTTACTTTGGGCATGAGTTAATATTCTGCATGTAGAGGCTTTCTAGTCTCTGCAGAGTATTCTGTGCTGGTTGAAAGCAGTATCAGGAACAAGCTGTTGAGAGTGCTAAAATGTCATCAGGCTAGGGAGTGATAAAGCCATTTATCCTACAAGCAAGAGGTTTATAAAAGGTCAACTCTAACAGAACAGGTGGAAATAAAAAACTGCCTTTGAAGTTTTGTGAGAGAAGTAATATTTATTCTGCTAGTTTTGCAGCTACTGGGATTTCAGATTTCAAAAGAAGTTTGATCCCAGTACTGTACAGTCCTAAGTCTGGCCTCAATTCAGCTGTCTAACAAGGAGATTTCATTTAGAAGCAGTCTGCAAAATGTCAGCAAGATTGGAACAAAGCTTTGCTTAGTCCTTGCCTTCAGTCTGGCTCTTCATATAGCTTGGCTGTTCTTACCATGGAGCTAAAAAAGTCAAGACCTCAATACAGGACTTTATTCTCACTTGAGGTCTGGACTTTTTGCTCTGTGTTTTCTTTAAACCAGCTCAGTTTTAGAAATTCCAAGGGAAAAAAAATCCCAAATCTCCAAAACCCCGAAGCCACCCCCCAAATCTTGGTAAAATGTACTTTGTCCTTGCACTGCTGCTTTAGTTTGTCTTGAAAACAGTTTCAGCTCCCAGATTCTGTTCCTAGACTTAATTTTAGTCTTCATCCATCTCCATTAGGAGGCTGTCACAGGGTTTGTGATCCATGTAACTGAAGGATTGCTTTTCTATGGATACAGCACAATACTTACTGTATGCCTAGTAAAATGGTGACTGGAAGCACTGTGCTGTTTCTCACATGATTGTAGTCTGTTTTTTCTGTTTATCCTGGGACTTGCCTTAGTCAATGATTCCACAGTTGTATAGAATTTTGTGAAGACAAAGTTGGACTAAAACTTTGTCTTCCACGTGTCCTCTTGGAGCATCATAACCAAAAAACAAGTAAGTTACGGGGAAAGCCTGGAGGGTGGATGTGTATGAAAAGCCAGAGAGACATGCTTAGTTTAGGATGAAGAAAAAGGTATCCCCTTTGTTAAATATTGTGTCTAGAAAATACACCAAGAATCAACATTCATAAAGGGATTACATATTTCAAAGTCTGTATTTCTTACAGCTGGTACACAGTCAAAGGTGTGTATTCAAACTTGAATTGTCTGAACATATTATATTTTTTAATTGGTTAGCAGTCCAGTTCTTATGTAAACATCAGACACCTGAAGGGTGTTCTAGCTGGAGCTGTTAATGTTTTAAAGTTACTGAAGTTACTTGGTGTGTTTTATATATTGCTTTTTTCTTTCCTCATTGGCACTATTCGTCTGGTAAAAGGGACTAAAGTATATGTCTTATGCTTGTTGTTACATGGTATTACTGTATTTTCTTTCTTAGGACCTTGTTGTCCACGTAGATTGTACTGTGGAAAAACTGACCAAAGAGTAATTCACTTGAAAATACAAATGTCAAATTTTTTGATCCCTTTGAAAGTTGCCATCCATCTGGCTTCTAAGCAGTGAAGTTATTTGTTATATTTATTAATTTTGTTACTGATTTTTATTTATTTTTTTAATTGAGATTGTTGCGAATACCATGTTAGTTGGGTTATTACTATAAGAGAAGTTAATTACTCTTTAAAGTCAGTAATCTTGAAGTCAGTAATTTCTCTTTTGTGATGAAAAAAACCTAATCGTTAAACTGGGATTTTTTTTGCCTTGTGTTTTCTTGGGTTTCTTGGTGGCAATTCTGAAAGATCAACTTCACAAATATACTCTGTTACTTTCTTTCCAAGGGTGATAGAGAGCTCAGGCCCTCATAAGACACTTTGGTGCTTGGTCTTTCCAGCAACTCCACAGCACTGGGGTTATGACAGAGGAACCATTGGTGGCTGTTCTAGCAGTATGACTGGGACTACGGTAAATACTTGGTTTTGCTTAGCTCATGTGTGATTGCATCTTCCATTTAGAGCAGACAAGGCAGTTGGCATCCTCCTTAATCACTTTTGGTTAGCTCGTGTTCCTAGGGAGTAACTTCCTGTATGTTTTTAGAATTAATTTTCCAAAACCTATAGTTTGAAATTCATGGATGATTTGACTGTGTTGGGAGGCACTTGAATGAGAGAAGAGTTCTTCCAGTTAACTCCTTGTATTTATTTGTATTTATTGTTTGAGGGTGTCACGTGCAAGTCCTTTGCTGATAGTTTTGGATTGATTCTAAAATTACTTTAAAATCCTCTTTGTCTCCAATTGCTGGGGTAGGCTAGAGATTACTTGACATTGATTGAAGCAGCAGGTCATACATGTTTTGATTGGGAGTAAGGAACCTCACAAAGTACTTAGGGACCTGGCCTTTCTTGCAAATATACACCCTTAAGCTGTGCATCTGCACTCTTTATGCAGTGAATTGTGAATGGCTAGGGGAGGGTTTCATGATTTTTTTTAAGTTGGCCTGTTCTGCCAGATGATGACCTGCTGTGCATAGTCCTTAAGTTTCACTCTGTCTGCACTAGCATTTGTTCAAAGTATTGCCTTAGCTAGCTCACTAGTACTAGTACACCAGCTCAATAAGAAATATTTCTTTGCAGCATGGCCAGTTTATAGTTGTGACTTTTTATCTGGCTGCGTGACTTTTAATGTTGGCACAACACAGTGAAGGGGGGTAAGAAACGAGCTTGGGGGTTAGTTGTGATCCCTCTGTTTATGTTCTCTTGATTTTTAAACATGCTTCACTCCAAATGATCTGAATTAAGAAATCCCACTAAAAGTTAATCCATTTTCAGAAGTGTGAAAGGACAACAGAGATTTTGTTGAGACTCTGGTATCTCAGCTGGTGGATGAAAGGCATTAACAAGGCTTGTGTTGTGCCCAATTGAGTGTTGTCCAAAGGATGGGCTTCAAATGGCATCTGAAGGAAAAGTTTTGCTGTGGATATATGGCTTTTCAAATGCACCGTATTTTTACTGTGAATGTTCCCATGCATCTTTTAGAATAAATAGTAGATATGTGGAATTCATCCTAGTGCAATGAGTTCTGCATTAATTGGCTTGTGTTAATTAACTTCACCATAATGCTGAATTGTAATCAGCACATTCAATGTCTCCTTTCTTCTGAGAGTTTTTCTGCAGCAGCACTTTTTTATATTTAATAGAAAAGAACAGTAATTGTGTAGTATTAGAGGTTATTCGATGAAATCCCTTACATAGTTTTTGAGGGTAAGTCAGCAGAGACCAGACCATCTCTGAATGAAAACTGTGCTCCTGATAGTTCCTAACCACCTGGAGGAGTCTGTAGGTTGAATTGTTACTGTGTATTAGCACTATATTTGAAACCAGTGAACAGCACAAAAGAAAGCGTAGAGTGGCAGAGATTCTGTTGACAAGCTCTGCTTCTCCTCTGACAGATGGACCTTTGTTTGCCTGCAACAGGTCAGTCTCCAGAGATGAGACCCTTAGCCAAAAAGGGGACACCCTGTCCTCACAGGTTGAGAGATAAGGTTTGTGCTATCAGTACAGAGCAGGTGATCAGAGCACAAAGTTTAAGATATTTCTAGTGAGTAGAATATGCATTTGTTGTGTCATTTGTAAAATGCATTTCTGCTCTGAGAAGTACCTACTGCAGGCTGTCTGTCTTGTCCGTATCTAGTGTGAAATGGGGGAGAGACACACACAGACACGCCGAGGTGGGGAGGGAACCGTCCCCTTCTTCCCCAGAGGAAGGAGTGGTGGTGTAGGCTGCATGCTTGGAATACTATCCTGAGAGACAGACAGGGCAGGACAGAGCTGGGCAGTAGAAGCTCAGATGGTTGAATTATTAATTAAGCATGTGAGGTTTTGGGGGTGGCTGATTGTTAACTCTGTCTTTTTCCTGATGATCCTCAGAGATGTGAATCTGGATCAAGTTGCAAATTAGTGGTGCACAGGCACTGGAACATGCAGAAATTGAAATTAGCAGGGAATTTCGAGTGTAAAATTGTTCCACAATATGGAAACAGTTTTGAAAAAGTGACAGAAAAAAACAGAGGAAGAGTACCCAAGAGAGGGAGTCAGTGAGCCGCTGATGACACTAAGTGTGAGATTTTTGTTTTGGTTTGGTTTGCTTTCTACGTTGAAAATAACACATGTAGTGAGATTGTTCATGCAAATAGGACTGGTACCAAATACCTTGGACGGGAGAGGGAAGAAAGACGATAAAGACTGCTTGGATTTGTTTTAATTAGTTGTACTTGGAGATTTTTATGTAATAGTCCTAAAGACAACCTCAGAATCATTTTCCATTCTTTTTCCCTGAGCTCTTCTAAACGATAGAAGTAACAGAAAATGGGGAAAGATAAAATATGCTGCTTTTCTTTAAAAGTGTATTGAGATGGGGGTCAGTTGACAGACAAGTTGCTGAATATGGATTTGTTAAGAAAAGTTTAGGTTGAACTCACCTAATCTAGATCTAGCGTCAGTAGTTTGTGGTGGGAGTGAAACAAGAGATGCTCTTTGTCTTGTCTATTTTACAGCTTTGGATGTTGTTTNTGTTTTATGACACCTGTAGGCAAGCCAAGGAACTAGACTCAGAGACTTTAGTTGTTTGTTTTTTTTTTTTTTTTCTGAGCTGTACTTGGAGCTCATTAGACACCTGTAATAAATAAAATACTGTATCAAATTGAAATCAGAAGGATGGCCTGGACCAGATCAGCATTATTAACGATTAATGATCTGGATGACATGATAATGGGTAAATTTTCTTAAATCTGAGATGACATCAAGCTAAGGAAAATTGGAGACTTGCTGTGGGATAAGAGTCACAATTGGTGCTGACAGATGAAGCTATTGCTTTAAAAAAAATCAAATGACATAAAGTAGGGATAAGCAGACAATAGCACATTTGGTAGTACACATACAGGATATGTGCTTCATGAAAAACTTTGAGATTTATAGTGGTTCTCAAGTTAAATTTGAATTAACAGAATTGTGCTATTGCAGAACAGGACTTCTGCTTTCAACTTCTAGTCTATTCTTAGTGTATGCTTTAAGCTGGTGTCTAGTTCTGTGTGCTGTCATCCATTCAGGTGGTGGATCATTTAGAGAAAGACAAGAGCAGCTTATGATGATTAGAGATACAAAAAATGGGGTTCTTTACTCAAAAGAAGGTGGAACATCTGATTATGGGCTTTAAATATGTAAAGACTGTTTTTCTTACCCACTGTGATGGCAGAAAACAGAGTATTAACTTCCTTCCTGAAGTAGCAATCCCAATTGTATCTGGGAAAATTGAAATTAGGAAACTTGCCGAAGAGAACAGTGAAGTGCTAGGACAGAGCACACGCGGAGGTTGTGGCATTCTTAAAAAGCAGCTCAGACACCCATCCATGAGTGATGACACTTTGAGTCTAGGTATGTTTTCTACACTGGTAGGACTTAATTGCTTGTCCTCCTCTGTTTAGGAGTTTGTCTGCTGAGTTATACAATTTGTCTCTTGTGCTTATAATCAGACAAATGTGCAAGATCCCATATAGTGCCATATATACTTCCACTATACAGAACTCAGTGGTTACAGAGTAAATATCCCTTTGTGGAACTGCAGTCTGGTCTAGTGACCTTTTTCCCCTTTTTCCCTCCCATTTCTTTCAACTTTATGTTTCCACTTTGCTTTAATTCCTTCATATTTGGGGACAAATACAGGGAAAAAGTCCTATAAAACTATAAAATGTCAGTCAATGCTCTTATGTTTTCCTAAGTTTCCATGTAGCGTGAAAAAACCCATCTGCATGAATTCCCTTCCTGATCACAATGAGATGCTAAAACCGAAGCTTCAGTGTGAGTTTTCAGATGCCAGTATCAACAGTATTGCTGCTCAGCATTTTAACAAGTGTGTCCAGCTGATGTGCCTGTTCTCCATCCCATCCCGCCTCACATTATTCATGCCTTGCCAAACACATCAGCTTCACTGAAATGGCTCATTTACAACTATTGCCTGGTGCTGACAATGTATTTGAGACACAGAAAATAGGGAGCATTGGGACAGCCATAAGGAAATGGAATTTTACATTAAAAGTGAACAAAGTGAGTGTTACTGCATATCTTATACTTTCATTTTAAAAAGGGCTGATTAATACTACTACATAGTCTGGCACTAGGAAGTAAACC
>VZSE01013041.1:426831-448492 GCA_013398275.1 Promerops cafer | reverse complement strand
TTGAAGTGAATACTATATGTATAGTGCTGAAAAACTTTATCGTATGAATATAGTTTCTTTTGTTGCTGACAAAGCTTAGAAATAACAGGATGTGAAGAAAAGCTTTTGCTAACTCAGGAAAGTACAAAATAGACTGGAGATCCATCTGTCCAGATAGAAATGACAGTTGAATACAGGAGAAGAGAGTGATTGATCAGAACAATGCACAGACTAGCAACATAAGAAGATGCAGAAGAAGATAAGAAAATGCTGATTTACAAGATGAAAGAAGGGGGGCAATTGGTAAAAACGTGTATAAGGGAATGCTTCTTGGAGTTAAGGTGTGCTTCTTGGCTGAATGCTGAGGCACCCGGCCGTATTAACCATTTGCTTTATTTCTGTCTCCTATTGTCTTTATTCTTATTAAACCTTTTATATTTTACCAGAAGTGAACCTCGTTTTTCACATTTCCTGACATGAGGGCATGGGTGGCAGGGTCAGTGGCGCTGGAGCCAGGTATATTGCTGCGGCCGCCATCTTGAGTGCGGCTGAATCCCAACCCGGCTTCTGCAGGGTCCTGGCACATGGTCGCTTCTGCCATCTTGAGACGGGCACGTGACGAGCAGCTCTTTTCCCACACTGCTTGCCTGCCACTGCCCCTAGCCTGTGGCGTGCTGTGATGGTGCCTCCACTGCCCGCCAAAACCGGCTCTGCTGGGCAGCCTCCACCACTGTCATTCTTCTCAGTCACTGCCCCGCACAGCGGCCGCTCCTCGCAGCACCGTGGCCCCCCGCTCAAGCCCGGCTGGGTTGGACTCAATGATCTTAGAGGTCTCTTCCGACCGAATGATTCTGTGATTCTGTGATTGTGTAAAATATTGAGGTAAAACTCCCTTATCCCTTAGCCGTATCTGGCTCTCAAATTTTTAAGACCAGGAAAAGGCATCACACAAGGGACACTGAGTTCCACCTGCCCTGGCATTATCCAAGTGGCAGCTGAGTTCCATGAGATCCTGCTGTGTTTGCAGGTGACACTGGGTTCCCCAAGATTGCATTGCATCACAGTGGTCTCCTGGGTGCCATGAGGCCCTCCTGTGTCACAACAGACACTTGCTTGCATCAGATTCCTTTGTGACACAGTAGCCTCCCAGGTGCAATGAGGCCTTGCTGTGCAATAATGGAGCCTTGTTTCTACTAGGCCTGGCAATGTCCCAGAGTTACCTGTGTCCCGTGAGGGCCATCTTGGTCAAAGTGGAGCCTTCGATCTATGAGATTCTACTGCACAATGTTCTCTTCCTTTTCGTGAGAGCCTGATGTGTTAATAACTGACCCTTGGTTCCTTGAGATTCCATTGCATCACAGTGGTCTCCTTGGTTCCATAAGGCCCATCTGTGTTTACAACTGACACTTGGTTCCCAGAGATTCCATGGTGTCATTGTGCTCTCCTGTTATTCATCAGGCAGTGCTGTGTCACAATGGACACTAAGTTCCACCTGCCCTGGCAATATCCAAATCACTTCTGGCTTCCATGAGGCCTCTCTATATTTGCAGTTGACTCTTGGTTCCCAGAGATTGCATTGCATCACAGTGGTCTCCTGGGTCCCAAGGGGCCCTGCTGTCTCTCAATGAACACTTGTTCCTATCAGATTCTGTTGTGACATAGTAGCCTCCTGTCTTGGTTTACAAGACAGGTGTCTGCTAGGGAAGGCAGCAAAGCCTCCCTTGGAATGGAGAATGTAAACCCCCTCCCTCCAAATTATTAGAATTGTGAAAATTACGGGGTTCTCAGAGATGAGATGTGGGGATAGGAATAGCAGTTCTTTACTAGTATGTATAATAAAGCAAACAAACAACAACTATGGCATTAACAACAAACAGGCCCAGACCCAGTGAGAGCCTTGCGGCGGCGGCACTTTCCCTCCGCTGCAGTTCCGGGCACAGCCGGCAGGGGCGCTGCAGCTCCCGATGTGCAGGGCAGGTGCGGTGCTCCCCACGCGGCTGCAGGGGGCGCTCCGGCGCGGGCTCGGGAAACACGCGGTGATGGCGGCGTGCCCGAGGCGGGAAGGGATGGAGGAGAGGCTCTGCTCCACAAAAACCCTGGGGCAGCCGGTCCCGCTTCCCCCAGCAGGACTCTCAGGAGCAGCAGGCTGCAACAGCAGGGATGAGCAGAAAATCCCAGGCTGGTGAATGAAATGTATCAGAAGCTCCGTGGCAGTAACGGGAACTGTGGGGCATCCTGGCAGGGCAGGGAGAGGCGAAGTTCAGGATTCCCAGAGAACACGAGCAGCTGGTGGTCAGTCTCCCAGGGTTGAGCTCCAGCGGTGCTGGTGAACCTCTCCTCACAGTGAGCAACAGCCTGGCCATTCTCCTCCAATGCCAAGAGCTAGAGCGAGAGAGAGTCTTTTACCTGCCACAGTCTCATGGTGTCTCTGCCCCCTCTCCCCCGAGTTCTCCCACCCTGCCTGTCCCAAGCACATGGCCATCAGCGCTTCTTTAACAACTCAATGGGAAGAAATTCCACGAAGAAACCCAACCTCCAACACCTCCCAGGTGCCATGAAGTGTGGTGGCTAACAGCTGGCCTGAAAGCCTCACAGTTACAAATAATCCCAATCTGATAACTGAAATATAACTAATTATATAAGTACCTTATAGTTATGTAACTTAACCAGTGTGGACCATTGGAGAGCAGACCTAGAACCTTGGGGACACAGGCAGCTATCGGCCGGGTGGCCGGGTGGCAACTGCTTTGGCCAATAGGAACTAATTGTGCAGACCTTCAAAACTGTATAAGAAGATGGTCACTCAATAGAAGTTGGATGTTGCGCATGAACCTTGTTGTGTTTTGTTGCATGCCTGTCTCCAGCATCAGCGACAATGAGGCCTTGCTGTGAAATAGTGGAGCCTCATTACTACTACACCTGGCAATGTCCCAGAGCCACCTCTGGCCCATGATGCCCATCTTGGTCAGAGCCAAGATGGATCTATGGCATTCCACTGCATCACAATGTTCTCTTTACTTTCATGAGAGCCAGATGTGTTTATAATTGAGCCTTGGTTCCTTGAGATTCCAATGCATCACAGTGGTCTCCTTGGTACCTTGAGGCCCAGCTGTGTCACAATGGAGCCTTTGTTCTATGAGTTTCCATTATGTCAAAATGGTCTCCTGGCTTCCATGAGGCTCGGCTGTGTTTACAACTGACACTTGTTTCCCCAGGATTCCATGGTGTCACTCTGGTCTCCTGTTGTTCATAAGCCTGTGCCATGTCACAATGGACACTGAATTCTGCCTGCCATGGCAATATCCCAGTAGCACCTGTGTTCCATGAGGCCCCGTAGTGTGTGCAGTTGGCACTTGCTTCCCAGAGACTGCACTGCATAACAGTGGCCTCCTGAATGCCATGAGGCCCTCCTGTGTCATAATGGACACTTGCTCCGATCAGATTCCATTGTGACACAATGGCTCCCAGATGCCATGAGGCCTTGCTGTGCAATAATGGAGCCTTGTTTCTACTAGGCCTGGCAATGTCCCAGAGGTACATGTGTCCCATCTTGGTCAAAGGAGAGCCTTGAATCCATAAGATTCCACTGCATGACAATGTTCTCTCTAGTTTCATGAGAGCCTCATGTGTTTATAATTGAGCCTTGTTTCCCTGAGATTCCATTGCATCCTTGGTTCCATAAGGCCCAGCTGTGTCACAATGGAGCCTTGGTTCAAACAGATTCCATTGTGTCAATATAGTCTCCTCGCTTCCATGAAGCCCGGCCTTGTTTAGAATTGACACTTGGTTCCTCAAGATTCCTTGGTGTCACTGTATTCTGCTGTTATTTATGAGGCTGTGCTGTGTCACAGTGGACACTGAGTTTCACCTGCCCTGGTAATATGCAGGTTGCACCTGTTTTCCATGAGGCCTCTCTATGTTTGCAGTTGAGTCTTGGTTCCCAGAGACTGCATTGCGTCAGGGTGGTCTCCAGGGTACCATGAGGCCCTGCTGTGTCACAATGGACACTTGTTTCTATCAGATTCCTGTGCCACACACACAGTGGCCTCCCTGGTGCCATGAGTCCTTGCTGTGCAATAATGGAGTCTTGTTTCTACTAGGCCTGGCAATGTCCCAGAGTTACCTTGGTCAATGTAGAGCCTTGGATCCATGAGATTCCAGGTTGTCACAATGGTCTGCTGAATTCTATGAGGCTGCAGTCTGTCACAATGGACACTGAGTTCCTTGTGCTAATGACTAGGCAACAAGATAATGCTTGAGCTATGCAAAGGCTGTAGCTATGCAGCAACAAGTAGTTACTCTGTAACAGGGTACGTGAATGAAGGACTTTCTAGAAATCAGCAAATTTAGCAGAACAAGCTAACTGCAAATGCTAACCGGTGGCTCTTTGAGCAGACAATCTTATAGAGCATGCACAGAAAACAGCAGTGAAAAATTCAAGCCTGAGGAAGACTTACGAGCCTTCATCCAAAACGACCACCAGGAGGCTGATGAGCACCTCTTGCAGAAGCTGTGCATGTGCTACAAGGGCTTACATAATCATGTAATTAGAAAATATGTTACAATATGAAGGTTAGGAAAGTATCATGTACACATTATGTAAAAAAGTATAAAATGTAGTACTGTGCAAAGAATGGACAAGTGAGTTTGTGGTGGATCTATCCCCCTCACTCCTGGCGTCGATGAAACAACTACCTGCTCTATAGGCCCTATACTATGGACTACTGTTTTCTTGCCTAGTTTTCAGGCATCAGTTTGCAACACCATGGCAGGACAGGACTCTCTGCCTAGCTGCAAGATCCATTAGTGTTGGGGACTCCCTTGGTGCACCCCAAGAATTTCTCAGAGGGATTCCTGAGGGTGCTGTTCTACTGTAAAACCAACTTAGAGGCTCCCATTTGCTACTGAAGAGCAGCTCCAACAGGACATAGCCCTTCTTGCTGAGATGCACCCAGAATGCTGGGCTTAGCATTGTTAGTGAAGGTTAGAGTTGTTAGTGAAGCTGTGTTTTCCACTGCGTTATCTGCTTGCTTGAACATAATTTCCCCGTGGTTACCAGTTTCCTGCTTGTGCATGACATCAATGCATCAATTTACTTCCTGACTCCCTAAGCTTATTTTGCTTTTTTTTAAACCAAAAGACAGTGAAAATCAATTCAAAATTGTTCTGCAGCTGCTGAATTATTCTCTATGTCATGTCTTTACCAATGCTGAGGGGTACCATCATGCAGCTGCTTATAGGAACTGGACTTCATCTCACTGACTGGATGGCGAGGGGTGCTGTATCAGTCCCGGGATATTAATACTGTTGGAAAAGGAAAGATCTTTCAATTCCAGTTTTCTTAAAGACATGTAGTATATAAAATGTTCCAGCCACATACAGGGAGGACAACAGGAAGCAGCAGAAGTGGAGCAGGGAGCTGTGTGAGTCAGAAAGGGAAAAGAAAGAAGTGCTGTAGTGGATCGACCCCTAGCCCCTATTGCAGCAAGTCTAGTGCCTCCTGGAGCCTCTGCCTCATCCCAGATGCCACTGTTATAAATAATCCATCACAATCGAATTGGTAAATCAATAAGACAATTTATTGTTCGTTAATAAGGAACGAGCAAACAGCGCTGGGGATGTAGTGCGTAGTCTGGCTCCGCTTGTACGTCTGTCTCTCCTTCAGTTCCTGCCCTATTTATGGGCAGTTTCTCAGGGGGGTCACAATCTGTTTGCTGTGCTTTGAGGTCTAAGTCCAAATAAGCAGCCGTTTCCCCATACAAAAGAAGTCAATCATATTCCAAGACAATTACATAGTGATAAAAATACACAATAGTAACTTACAGTAATAGCCAGCAACTTACAGTAAAAGGTTAAAAAAAATACATAATGAAATCATTGATAGGAGTTACTAACTTGTCTTTACAAACAAACTAGAAGTATTTGTCTCTACAAACAAACCGTGGAAGGGGCTGATACAGGAAACCAGACACTGAAGAGCAAAAGACACAAACCAAACAAACTTTAAAGGGAGGGTTATACATTACATTTTTACGGGAAACCTGTATCTCTTGGGTGTTTTGTGATTTAATTTCCCTGACATAATGACACGAATCACTAAAATACATATTACACCACCTCAGCAGCCCAGCCCCGGCCACCAGCACATCCTACCCCGCTACCCCTCAGAAGAAAGGGGCTGCAGAGCTGCGGACCCGCTCTGGGCCATGTGCAGCTGGCTCAACTGGGCTCGGCGGGATTCGGCTGGGCTCGGCTAGGTTCGGCTAGGCTCGTCTTGTTTCGGCTCCATTCGGCTCGGTTCGGCTATGCTCGCCTGAGCCGCTCGGCTCCGCTCGGCACCGCGGAGTCCGCAGCCCTGGCCCGGCCCCGGCGGAGGTGAGGGCTTGGTGGGCACGGCAGGACCAGTAGACGTGGAGCGGATGGTGGTCGGTAGGCGCCGGAGCAGTCCGGAGGCCGTTTAGGCCGCCCGGCACTCTGGGAAGGTGGCGGCATCTCGCGTCTGGCAGGCCAGGCGCCGGGCCGGCGTCCGCAGCGGGGCCCGGCCTTGCCCCAGCGGGCCTGGGCTCTCCGCCTCACCCCAGGGGCAGCCGGGCACTGCTCGCCGCTGGTGGCTGCGGCGGCGGCCGCGGGGCGCCTGGGACGTGCGGTGGGGGTGGGGAGCAATGAGCTCTTGCGGGCCGGAGTCCGGGGGTTGCCGGGATGCGCGGCAGCCGGGGCCTCCGTCGCAGCCGGTGCCGGTCGCAGGCTCCACAGGGCTCTGCGGAGGAGGCTGGGCGGGTGGGGAGGTTTGGCAGCCCCGGGGCACGAGGTCGGTAAAGCTCCAGGGTCCTCGGCAGAGACACTTGCAGGGCAGCGCAGCTGAAGAGGAGGTGGCCGTCTGCTCCAGGTCTGTCCTCGGATCCTGCTCAAAAACACGGTGCTATTGAAACGGGACACTCAGATCAGCTGTTTGCTGACTGGTAGGAGAGTTCTCTCTGCAAATGTCCCCTGGAAGAAAAACTAATGCATGTAATCTTTTCATATGACAGAGATGTGTTGAGGGGTTTTAGGAACTAACCTTTGACTCTCCTGCTTTCCTAGTCTGGTGTTCAGGGAGAGAGATGTCATTGAAACCATTCACCTATCCATTGCCTGAAACAAGATTTCTTCATGCTGGCAGACATGTGTACAAATTTAAAATCCGGTATGGCAACTTCAACAGGTATGTGTGTTAAAGCCAAGAAGTCAGGTTGTTGACTGCATGTGGCAGTGAGTTAATACAAGACCTTAAAACACAAAACATAAGTGGATAGAAAGTTCACATGGAACAATCCTTGTGAATAAGGGATGTTTTTTTAAGAGTAATAGATTAGGAATTAATCTGCCTGCTAAGTATTTTTTCCTCTTCAGTGGGAATTATGTTTTGTTGCTGTTTAAACTCTTACATGAAATGTAGCTTCATGTGTTTTGACTGGGATGGTTCCAGCTCTTTCTTTGTTTCACAGCTCTCCCGATCTCAGTCTCACTGAAAGTGCTGCCAAGGAGTCAGAGGTAGGAGCTGATGCAGGTCCAGAGTACCTTCACATGGGTGTTAGGCTGAACAAATCTTATGCTCGTTACAGGACTGAGAACATTTTGTCAAATGAAGCATTTCAAGTATGAGTAGTGGGGAACTTCCCTGTAGAGTCTGAGCGTGAAAAAAAAATTACATAAATGAAAAATATTCCTCAACAGGCAAAATTTAGCGTAGAAGAGTCATGCTTTTGTTTGAAATATTGCAAAGAAGCTACTGACTGTTAAAATTGGACAAATGGAAACTCCTGTTTGTTGAGCTAGTCACACCCAGTTCCTGTCTGATTCCTCTTCAGAGTCATTCTTGCAGGAGCTCTTTCCCAGGATTTCAGTCTCAACCTCAAAACTGACCACTACTTTCAAGCTGTCAGGCTTGACTAGCTGTTAATGCCTCTTGGTTTTTCAGGAGCTGTGGCTGTACTGGTGAGCTGGCTTGATGGAGGCTAATCTAATGCTAAATTGCAGGTGCTTTCCTTGCAACTCTGGAACCAATGGGTGTTCTTTTAATGATGACATTGCTTTGTGTTCAAGCACAAATTGATGGTCACAACTGATGAGTTGTGTAGTTGTCATCTTCCTGAGACAGAAGAAGGCCCCTGCCATTACTAAGAAATTGAGACAAATATACTGCCTGCTTAAAAATGCTCCCTCCTATTATCTAATTTCTAAAAATCTTCAGAGTACAGTAATAGCATTAAAAACCTTACTGAAGACAATGTGCTGATTTTAATTGATATGAAGAATTACAATGCTTTTTCACTTTTGAAAATATTGAGAGGTATTACTAGAAAAAGGTTTGTGTTTGTAGAGGAGGAGTTTGTCAGGGCTTAACTGCAGTTCTCTTGTAACTGATTTGGGTCAATATTCAGAGAAAGAGGAGTAGGTAAATGCTATGTGTGTCTTGCTGGAAAAATAGAATGACACTCCTTAAATGTAAAACTTCTTAAATTTAAAAGCACACCCCCATTTTCCATAGTAATTCTGCTGTGTTAATTCAAGATTAAGATACTCATTCACCTAAATTTCTATGAGTCTGTCAGTGCAGTGCACTCTAAAATGGCGGGAGGGAGTGGGGAGAAGGGGATGAGGAAAAGCAGAATATCTGGTCTTCCATGATTCATGCAAACTGTAAAGTAATGTTAATTTTTTCCCAAGCCTTGAAGGTGTACTTTACACTGGAATTGTGACTATGTTTTTAATATTTTTCCTCTGTTTATTTTTTTGGCCGTTCCAGGAAGTGATTCGAGTAATCCTTGGAAATCTTGATGATTTACATCCATTTTCTACAGACCACTTCACTGTCTTTCCATGTATCCTTTCTTTCCTACTCATAAAAGAAAAGATTCAATGACTTTTATCTGTTGGGCATTGCATAAGCCAACATTTATGTGTAGGAGTGTGCAGATCTTTAGCTGGAGTAGTACTACTTCAGTCTTTGCAGTTTGACATTGGCTGAAGGTATTGTGAACATCTCAGGTATCAGCAATTAAGAGAGAGACAGGGAGACTGAGTGGTGATCAGAATCTGAATTTATTGTGGACTACATATGTTTATATACTATTCTAGGAAGGCTAGTAATTTTTTACTACAATTAATAATCACACATCACATAAACTTACAATCATTACATAAACAAGCTTATACATTTTGCAACATCTCTTGCTTGCAGAAGTTGACTCAATCTTCATTTCTTGTCAGCTAGTCTTGATTCAATCTTCAAAGATCTGTTCCTTCTTGCCAAGGCATCCTAATTACCAGATCTCATATGCTAATCAGGTCCAAAGTACAACACTCAGGCGTTGCCTTCACCAGAGAACTGATGTGACAAAAGTGTTTTGCAGTGTTTTCATCCAGAGGGCCCTGCATTCCAAATTAGGTTTAGCCAGAGCAAACAAAGGTGCATATGAAGTGCCAGGAAGCCCACCTCATGCACTTGCAAACACAGCCAGTGCATTGTTCCCAAAGGTTCACAGAATGTAAAACACTCCTTACAGGCCCAGCAATACTGGCTCATGGGCAGGGAAACTCACAGTGCTGTTCTTGTGAGGTCCCTCAAGGTTAAACCACCATGAGCCTTTGGGGATGGAGGGTGGGAGCAAGTGTGAGTCTGTGCTCATGTCTCCACAGAGATGGCTGAGAGAAGCAAAAAGCACCTCACAGAGTGAGCTTTACAAGGAGCAGTAGTTGAGCTAAGATAATTGGAAGTCCAGACTTCCAAGGCTTTCGAACACACAAAGCCTGCAGGATTGTCATCCAGTTATCCTGGTCCCCTCTTCAGTGTATGCCTTTGAAGCCTAGAAACAATTGTGAAGCAAATGTCATCCACACAGTATTCACCTTACTGCACTCATGCCCCTCACTTCTGTGGGACCAGTGAGCCAGTCTTTTCTGTCTTCCCTAAAGTTTGCAGAGGCTGTTGTCAGTCTGGCCTGCTGTCCACACAGTACTGTAAAAGCTCTGTGCAATTGCACAGTATAGTCATATAGAAGCTGGTACTTGAATATTGGCATGCACAGGTTTTGAGGAGTGTAGTTTCCTGGGATTTCACTTTTGATATAGAAGTGCTGAGGCATTTGAGATTGGATTATTCTAGGTAGCAGCTGTACTACAGGCTCCTCCGCTTTTTAGGTGTTTTTTCATCAGAATGCACCAAGACTGGCCTTCATTGTTTTCTTCTGGCTTGTGCAACTGGACAGAATTTATTCGTGTCTGCTACATATTCTGCAGATTATTAATTTAAAGCGACAATAATTTGATAAAAGATGTGGTAACTGTTAATATTTCTGTTGTAGTTGCTGTTGTGTAATGGGTTAAGAAGTTACCCTCCTGAGGCTTTTGTTGAAGAGGGAAGTAATTCAGTTAAATGTTAGCACTTTCTAGTCCTAAAGGTGTGTCAGCTTTTGGATGAGATCTGGCATCACCTCCTGTGATTTTGAGTACCCAGGAGTAATGAACACCTCCAAGGCATTCCCCTCCTGTCTTAGAAGACTGCATTATGCCTCCTAATAGCAGGCAGGAACAAGGCTATCCTCTTTCTCTGTCCAAAGCAGGTACATACAACAGCAGCTTATTCCTGTTAGAGTCAAGAAGATAAGGTAGCCAAGAGCATCATTATACAGGAGACACCCAACCCAACCAAGGTTATTGGTTTGCTTCTCTAAAGTTCAGCCAGTTCTGCCTGTGTGTTGAAGAGTGTTTGGTTCACAAACTTATATTTCTAGAACTTGTACACATGCTCAGCCAGCACTGGGCCTGGAAGAGAACTGTGAGCTCAGAGGCCTGGCATGAGGAGTTGTCTTACAGTTGGTGTCAGGCTCCTCTCTGTAGAGTGACTCTTGTTAATCACCAGCTATGAGTCCATCAAGCTAAAAATCAGGCAATTACATCCTTGACTGTATCAATGTTTCATAATCTTCTGTCCCGAGGATGTTAGTTTCTGCTAGCAAATGAGGACTAACAGTATTCATTTCACCTGTTTCTCCCTGAGATCAGAAGTGTGTGAGGAGACTTATGTCCAGAGCACCATTTGGTCTTCCAAGCAGAAGCTCCTGGATGTCAGAACTGCACTCACACGAAGGAATGGCTGTAACTGTGGTGGTTGTCATGCCAATTATCTTCTTTCCCCCATTTTGAACTGTGAAGTAAATTTAATGATGCTGCTTCTATGAATCCAAATCCTTTTAATTTTTAAATAAAATTCTAAAATAATTCCTTTTTAATTAGGAAGACTGCTGAGGGGTGTTTTTATGTATAGGTTTGGAAGAGCCTGGCATGGTTTTTGCGGGAAGGTGTCAGTACTGAAGACAGAGACAGTTAAGGGAACAAAACACTATTAATACAGGTGACTGATGGGGCAGTGTGGGTAAACCTGGATAAATGTTTCCTGTAGTGTGTTACTGGTGCAGTTTCACAAGTTCATAGTAATAGGTTGTATTTGCTCCCTTGTGCACATGTGCAGTGTGCTGTGACTTTTGAAGCTTTCGAAGACATTGTCAGGACTCATGCTCCTTTGAAATGTTAGTGTTGTGTTTTTAAGTCTTACCATTCTTCTCAGATTTGAGCAAATGGGAGCGAGTATCAAAGATGAAATTCAAACATGAGAATGTCCATCTCGTGCCTTATCCCTACGTTTGTACGTTGTATCTAGAATTGAACTCATTTCAGCGAAACATATCTTGTGGTAAGTCACTGTGATTATGTTTGGGTAATTTCTGGAAGCATCTATGATCTATGTCTTGCTTTTCTCTTTTCCTTTGCCTACTGTATCTGAATCAGAGAGAGCACAACTGCAGGTGGGATGCCTGTACTGTGAGTTTGAAATAGTGCATAACAGGGTGTTCCTTATTGTCTCATATTGCTTTTCTAAAATTCCCTGAATTCCCCGTTGTCTTTCCAATCACTGCTGACTCTTTAGCTGGTATTTTTATGAAGCAATGCCCAGTGGCTCCCAACCATCATTTTTTAATGTCAGTCAGTGGGCTGGAGCAGCACATACATGTATATGGGACATATGTTTTTCTTCCTTCTTCTTGGCTACATTTGTTGACATAGAACATCACACTATTTGTTGCTATTTTCCTGAAGAAAGAATAGATTTTTGTAAAAAAAAAAAAGGTAATAATGTCTTTTATATAATTAGCAAACATTTTTACCTCAACAGTGTCTTGTTTTCCAGGTTTTCTATGAATTCTCTGAACAACCTCACGCCACAGCTAAGGCCTCTGTGGGACTCTACATTCAAACTCCCCTGTTGTGAAAACTGAGTATTCATACTGTTTCCTGTTCTGGTTATCAGGCTCTGAAAAAAGTTACTGTTTTTCTTTAATGACTGCTTAGCAGATAATGTGATCCTTATAAAATGGCCAATTTCTTAAGTCTCACCTCTTTACATTCCCAGTCAAACATGGCGTGTTTGGATGTAAAAACTTCTAAATATGGAGAGTTCACTCACTCCCCTGTACACCTGCTCCAGTATTTAATTTCCCTATCCAGAGAGTTGTACAGCATTGATATTCTAAAATTAGGAACAATTTAAGGCACTGTTACTTTTAGACTTGATGTCTCAAATTTCTCTTGGTGGGGATTTTTCTTCAGGGAAATATGTGTGCATCCCATATGTCCTACAGCTGGCCAGTATTCTCTAGGGACTGTGTTCCAGATGTCCTTGCATCTTCCATCTGGTGCCCAAAGCACAGCGAGATGCTCACTGTTCTTCGTGCCCTTCTCTTCTGAAGACACCTTTGACTTCTTTAAGACAAGCAATTGTCCCATCCCATTGATATCTGACGTTCATAGCCAGGAATTCTGGTTCAGAAAGAGCTGTATTTGAACGTTTTCTATTTCAGTGTATCATATGCAGGTCCAGACTGTTTCACAGTAGTTTATCTTGCTCCTGGAAGAGGAATTGCAGTGCAAAAATGTACTTTTCAGTTGGTTAAAGAAGGTCCAGTCTAAATATTCACCAAGTTTTATACCTCTGTTGCAGGTAAAGAAGTAAGCAAGGGCAGTGATGAGCTTGTAAGTTGTGCATTTTGTTTTGTTCTGTTTAATTTATGTTCTAAGTATTCTTGAGAAGCAGAATATATGCCTTTAGGCAATGCTGGAGTTGTACCACTAGGAGTCAGTCGATCAGTGTAAAGTGGCACCAAATTCTCACCTAGAACCATCTAAGGGGAAAGAAGTTCTTCTGGCAGTTCCGCTGGGCTTGGAAAGCAGCCCTGTATCAGGACCCAAGAGCCTGCTGCCTTCAGTTCCATGGATTTTCTGCAAGCCTGACTGAGTGAGCTGTCCAGTGTTTTCTTCAGTGGAAGAATCTGTGAGGTTGATATTGCTGTATATATATTAAGTAGTTCCCTAGGCACTGTGTCATAAACAGCAAAGTTATGCTTATTTGAGAAGTTTTTGTGTAATGAGAGCTCAGGGTAGGTTCCTTTTCAATATAGGTAAGTGTCTGAAGTGAATTAAGGAAGAATAATTCAAATCCAAGTTCCCCCAAGGAAGTGTCCAAATTCCCCTAAGGAATTTTTTCCATCTCTCCATTCCTGCTACTTACATTTCTTAGCAGTCCTCTCAAAATGGAGGAAATAAGATGTCCTAGAAAGAAATAAGATGTCCTAGAAATGAATCCTTTGTTTAAAACTGTTGAGCATAATTCTCTGGCTGACCTCCCAGTGCTTGTTTTAGTTCTGAATACTTTTTTAGTTTTCAGTGTATAAGCAGGAACAATTTTTGCAAAATATGAGTGTACATTAACTATGAATTTTGTTCTAAAATAGAAAAGTCAAAATCAATTGTTACCAATATCAAATTTGCAATGCTTTGAAGGTCAGGAGAAGAAATGAAATGTCAGAAGGTACTGCAATGAAAGAAGCAGTGAAGAGGAGAAGAGTGGAAGTCAGAGATGAATCCTCATGCCCACAGTCATGTATGGACAGGTCAGTTGACTCCAAAAGAGTCTCCCAGGACACATACTAATATTTTTAATGTCTCTTGTACCTTCCTTATGTTTCATTTCTGTGCAATCCTTTGCCCCATTTTCCTTCTTCCTTTTCTTCCATGGGTTACAGAATCTAAACATCATTGCTTGTATTGGGTAAAAGTGGTTGAGTAGTTTCCAAGTTCCCATACCATTGACCAGAGCTCTGCCTGTGTAACTCCTCTGTGTTCACATCACCTTTTGAGTCACAGTGAGGTGATAGCTCAGCAGTCAGACAGAACAGTGCACTGACTTGCACACCTGAGTCTGGGACAGCAAGGGAAGAACTGGAACCCGTTTTCCACCTGCCTCCCAGCCCACTCCATTGAGCCAGCTGATAAATGCTGCCCTCTTGGCTCGAGGCTGATGGCAAAATGCCTTGGAACTTGCTCTTTTCCAAGTGCTTTAAAGTCTCATGAATTGCACATGTTGTGTGTACACATGAGTATTCTCACACAACTTCACCATATTTTTCTTCAGTAGCTAAACTTCTCATGGTGATTCCCAAGTAGATCTCTGTCTCTGGATTTTACAGAACAGTTGAGGTTGGACAGGTCCTTTGATTTCATCGAGTTCAAACCCCTCCTGCTCAAGCAGGGTCACCCAAAGCAAAGTCTTGAGTAGACTCTGAGGGTGGAACCACCACAAGTGTGGAGAGCCACTTGCAGTGTATGACCACAGTTCTAGTCAAAAAGGTTTTTCTTGTTTTGCAGTCTGTGCCCTTTGCCTTTTGTCCTGCCAGAAGACAAGAGGGTTGAGGAGAGCCTGGCTCTCTGTTCTTCATTTCCTCCCATCAGGTGTACATTGGTAAGATCCCACTCAATCTTTCTCCAGGCTAAACAGCCTCATCTCTCAAAGCCTCTTCACTTGAAAAAAAATCCCCAGCCCCATCATCATGTTTGCATCGTGGCCCTTTGCTGGGTTCACCCCAGTGAGTCCCAGTCATGTACTGGGGTTTCTGGTCCAGACTGGGACAGAGGGGCCTCAGCAGCCTTGAGCAGAGGGGAGAGATCACTGCTTGAGGACAGTGATTTGGCAGAGCTCTGCCTAATTCAGCTCAGGGTGTTGTTGGACACCTTCAGCGTGAGGGTATTGGGCTGGCTCTTGGCTAACCTTGGGCTTAGTTCTTGACTACCTCTCAGAGACCCAGTGTTACTTACAGGCTGGCAGGCTTCTTTCTTTTTAGAGTGTATTTTTTTAAAAGAAAAAAATCTATACCTGTACTGAATTCTCACAAGTATGTGGCAAACAGTTCTGGATCCATCAGTGGTCAGAAGTGTTTATGCACACCTTTCCCCTCCCACGTACAGACTATATCCAATCATCTACCTTGTTGCCTTATATCCTACCCAATTCCCAAATGTGTTTCATGCAGAGATATTAACAAAGTTTGAAGCCAGTTCTTTTCCTCCTTATGCAAACGTAGTCCTTTAATTCCACCCCATCCCCTTGGCCTGTTTCTACTCACAGTACAACTGTTGGATATGAGGGAGGAATGAGCCCAGGATTCAGAATGCTTTTTTATTTCTTTTAGTCAAAGACACAAGTTGTAGATTAATAAAATAAAAGGTCAAAAAGGGCTATTTTGTCATCCAGTCTAGCAGTTCTCTCTACGTCCTGCATGTTGCCACAGCAGTTATGATTAGAACAATCTGTAGCTCTTAAGTGTATGCTTGAATTCAAAATCAAATTGGCGAGCACTAGCTTCAAGCCTTCTGTTATTTTTTTCCAGTTACACTGTTAGACTGAAGAGCTCATTCAGGCTGAGCATCTTCCCTGCCCCAGGAAGGAGTGTGTCTGCTGTAGTGAGACCAGGTTTTTGTTTTCTCTTCTTTCTGGACAAGCTCTTTTGCTCCTAAATTCTCTTGGGAGATTTGAGTTTTCTTGGGGTGCTACTGAGTGTTGAGAAATCAGAATCTCCAAGTGGCACTCCCAGTGATTCTGATCACCTCAAGTGAAACAAGGATGGTTTTTCTGGACATGCATCCCTTCATACTTCCCCATATGGAGTTTCCTCTGCCATTTTAATGCTCCATGACCCAGTCTTGCAAGATCTTACTGTGATTCTTTGCTACCTGCCCTTGTAACCTTGTAGGATTCACAAGCTTTCTCAGCTATCTGCTCATCCCTCTTTTCATGTAACACTTTTTTCTCTTTAAATGCTTGTTTGTCATTGTAGAAAAGCAGAATGAGTGCACATTTTCATTTTTAAGGATGACTTTGAAACATGAGTACAAATATAGATTAAGGGTATATACTGTGTTGAGTAGAGTCCTACTAAAGTCCTGGCTTCTAGGAGTAGCTGCTTCCTTTTTGTGACTTTTTGTAAACTCGGTTTTTACTTACTTATCTTTAGAACTGGAGCTGACTCTGTTCACCAGATGAGTAAAGCAGAGCATGGATTTGAAAAGGTAAGCTACAGAATATTCCGAAAGAGACAACACCCCCTATTTAGTCCTGGGCCCTTAGAGTGGCAAGCAAAAAAATGCCTGCAGGTAATTTGTCCCCTTTTTCCCTGCATCACCCTCATCATTTTTGACATTTTTGACTCCTCACCAGACTTAGCAAAGGGATGAGTTATATTTTTTTTGAGGTGACACTTTTTTTTGAGATGATACAAACTTTTCTGATTGTCAAGCGACAAGCTCAGCCTCTGAGAGGTGAGCCTGAGGGATGCCCTGCCTTTTCTCCAGGACTCCAGTCCTCTCTCATCTCACATGCCCCTTTATGGAGAACTCCACAAAGGGCCAACAGTGGGGGCTGGCATCTTGACACTGGCTTTGTTGTGACCATGTGCCACTCCCCACCAGTGTCCCTCTCTCTGCTGATGGCCATGCAGGCATCACCCTGTTCCTGAAACAGTGCCATGCCTTTTCTCACTATGGCACCAGAAGGCAGATTCATGACAGGATTGTTCCAGAGAGCTTGGCTGTTGCTCTCTGTTCTCCAAAGACCTTGTTAGGAGGAGAAGATTCTTTTTCTTCTAGCCCACAGGCTGCTCAGATAGAGCTCCTCTTAGGCACACTCTAACGCCCATGTCCTCCTGGCTGTTGCACATCCTCCCAAATGCACTTCATCTATTTTCTGGAAACCCATTCTAAATCTAATCCAAATCCCTACCACACTATCACCTTCCTGGCTTTTTCCCTCTCTCTAGCTCTTTGGAAGAGATTTTTTTCCAAGGAGTCAAAACACGTTTCTCTCGGGTTTGCCCACAAAGGAAGCCCAAAACATTCTTTCAGAACAGCGTTTTTTGACAGGTTTGTTGGATATGCAGGATAGGAAGAAGACTGCCTGGTAACTCCTTGGGAGCATTCAGGAAAGAATTACTTCTCTAAAACAAGCAGGTCTATTTGTCTGTAAAACTTGTATCCCTTTTTTTCCCCCCCTCTGCTTACCTTTGCAGTATTAGTGACAGTTCTTTACACATGCCCTCTCTGGCTTCTTTCCTCAGGTACTCCAAACACTGTTGGTGAGATAAGGATCATTTTCTCAAAGATGGTTTTTTATTCCCCACTTTGCTATAATCAATGTCTCCAGAATGCCTCTGTTGTTTGTACAGTTTTCAAGACATTAGAGTCCTTGAAGGCTGGAGCTCCAGGTTAGCAGCTTGGACCTTGAGAAACAGTATGACAGGTGGCAGAGGTCACTCTAAGTTCCTCGTGTGTTAAGTAGCGTGGGAGGGCACGTCTTGAGTGCTTTCTGGGTAAACTGGAACTGTGATGCAAAAATCCACTCAGCAAATACCAACTCAGGTGAGAAGAACCTTCTCCAGAACAGCTGCTTGTGACGTCGTGACTTGTCCTTGAAATTGCACTAGTTAAGGCACTGTTACACTGAGAGGGATGTCTGGACACAAACTGTCCTGTTGATGAACACCAGATCAGGTGTCATGAGTACTGTGTGAAATCATGGGCAGAAGTCCTCTTCCTAACATGCATTTTTAGAAGATGAAAGCCAAATATTTCTGTGACATGCTTTCCATTTGGGTTTTGTCTGTTTTTTTTCTTTTAATTCAGGATGAGAAGAAAGATTAGGTTTAGGATAGAAACATGTCAGTAGTTCCTGTACTTTATCGGAGTTTTTCTGGTCGTTCTTCCAAGGCTCTTTCTCAGTTTATCAACAGTGTTTTCAAATCCACCCAGTTATTTTATAATGCTTCTCAAAAAGGGAAGGGTCTTGTTAAGCAGGAAGGAAATCTGAAAAAGCACATAGTACATGTGGGATTGACTTTGGGATGTTGGATTCGGAATGAGGAGCAAAGAAGTACCACAGGCACATGACTGTTCAATGGATTGCATTTTCAGCTGTCATCCAAAAGTCTCCCAGGCCTGTGGTGGTCACATGTGGTCAGGATGAATGTGGTCAAACCTGCATGTCTTTTCACTTACACAGTGTACCAGTGAGAGTCAAAGAAAGAGAAAGACTTAGCCTGTCACTCCAGAGAATTTTCCTAACTTAGTTAATGCTCTCAGACTAAACTGCAAAGATCTCAGGCCATCAGAGGTTTGAAATTTTGTGTTAACCTGAGTTTAGATGTGGCATTTGGGGACATGGTTTAGTGATGGCCTTGGCAGTGCCAGGTTAGCAGTTGGACTCATCTTACAGGGCTTTTCCAACCTAAATGCTTCTGAGATTAGTGCAAGAGAAACACCATCAGGACCTGTCATTGTTTTAGGGTTTACTCTCTTTAGAAGCTTACTTGCTGATTTTGCTGGTTTTATATGATTATTTTGTTTTTTGTGGTACTTTTTGGTGTTGATCACTTTCCTAATGGGTATTCCTGGCCCACCTCTTGCTTCTAGAACTTTTCATTTTTGTCCCTTCCAAGTTAAGTCTGTGTCCCAGGACTATGTCTTAGAAGGGCTAATGTCCAGGGGCCTGCACTGTCCAGGGGCTGTCGTTTCCCACAGCTCTTCTGTTCATGTTTTTTGAAATCTCTGCCTGTTCCATAGCTACTATTAGTTCACTATCTGGTATGCTAAAGTCTTCTAAATGAATTACAGCTTTATGTTATGTCCTGGTGAGGGAGGTGTAAAAATACCTTGGTGAAGAAAGTCCTCATCATAACAGAAAAAAATCCCCAAATGAAACCACATAACACAGAGTGTAGACCTTGCTTTTTAATACTTTTAGGAAGCAAGCTAACAAAACACTCTGTACAATAGAATTTAGCATTATGTAACAGTTCTTGGGTTCCTTTTCCTTTCAGAATTCCTCCAAAGCTAATGAGCCTGAGTTTAGCCCAGCATCCCTTACTAAAGATTGTGACCAACTGAGTTTCTGTGAGTAAGGAGTTCCTGGGTTCCACTGAGTTTCATTCCCCTGGGTATGCAGGGAGTGTGTAGAGAGCAAGGTTTTGTTCTTGCTGCTGCTTCTTACAGGGGAGCCTGTGGAACTTGCTCTTGAACAAAAAGGAGTAGCCAGTCAGGTCGAGGGCGCAGTGCAGCTGCTGCAGCAAATGGACCAAACAGGAAAGAAAGGAAGCATGAAGTCAGAAGGAAGAGGTCTTTCACACTTCTGGAGAAGGTACCTGCACTGATGAGCAGAGGCAGTCCTGGCTCTGTCCAAGCCTGTGTCAGAGGCTGATTCTGGCAGTGCCAGGTTGTTCTCCATCATTTTGAAGGATGGAGACATCTTTTCTGTGGTTAAACCAAAGGGTCCCAAGGCAAAAAAAAAAAAGAGATGTCGTTTTATCTCATGCTAAGGGGCAGCATTCCCACTAAATGTTCCTCTTCTGAGCTGTCTTTGGGGAAAACTCCTGATGAGAGAGGGTCACTGAACCTGCATCACAGCCCTTATACAAAGTGGCTTTTCTCAGCTGAGAAGTGCCAGCTAAAAGGGTCTTCCAGATGGACCTTCAGCTCCATTAAGGTGCATGTGACCTTTATTTGGCCACTGAGGAAATCTAGACTTTGCAAGTCTGACTCCCAGAGGCACCATTTTAAATGGAAATCAGTGTCACTGTTCAGACACCTGCTGGCTGCCCAAAGGAGTTCTCTCGTCCTGCCGAGGCTGGATCCTGTGAGTGCTGTCCATCACTGCACAGCACCAGCTGGATATTGGTAGCTGCTGTTTTTTGTTAGTTTTTTAAAAAATAAAACTCCTTGTTAATTGTAATGTGTGCCACTCCTTTAATGACTGAGACCAGACCATTAGTGCACAAGTTATTCATTGTTTCCTCTATTTTTTCAGTTTCCCTCTGTATTGTTTTGTACTGGCGTTGTGTCTTTCTGTTGGACAGAAATTAGCTTTTTCTGCAATTTTCAGAGAAGTATTTTAAATCTAATGTGCTCTTCTTGTTGTTATTGTTTCCCCAGCATCATCTTTTCGCCACTACAGCATCTTTTTGGTGGAAAAAAACTGACCTGGAAGTTCTAATTGTTGTGGAAAGGTAGATTTGTAGTATGAATATTGGGTTGTACTGTTTCTTCTGTAATTCAGCTTTTCACATTGCTTGTCTCAGCTATTACATGCTTTAAATTAAATTCTACTTTGCTAACATTTTCAAAGTAACATTCTGAAGATGTTGGGTTAGAGCAACATGTTGGGTTTTTCTTCACATCTTAGAGGTTTTGGAATAGAGCAAGAAACTTTAAGATTTTGATGCTTAAGTCTCATAAATTGTGAATTTTACATTATGTATTCTAATAAAACAAGAATCAACTTGGAACTGTGTGTTATTTTAATCAGACTTACCCACTTTCCAAGATACTCTTTCCCTCAAAGAAGCAGCAGAGGTTTCTAGTATTAGATGGACTCCAGTACTCTGCTTCACAGCATTAAAAAGGTCAAAATTATGGATAAATATTTTGCATTAGATATTGCCACTACACTACAGCTTGGGTAATTATTTATGCATTCAATATGTAATGGAATGAGGTTGGAATTGAAGATTTCAGACATGCCAAGGCCACACTCAGGCAGCTTTTTGTTGCCATGCTTATGCTTTTTAAATGATCTATCATTCTTGAACCACCCCCTGAGCTGGGCAGCTGGCTGTAGGTGACTCTGCTTGAGCAAGAGCTGGGGCCCAATGGCCTCCAGAGTTCCCTGCCAGCCTTGGCCAGAGTGTGATGTGATGAAGTGTTTCCTGAGAGTTTCTTTCCCTTGTTAAACTGCCTGTATCTTGATCCATGAGTGTTTTTTGACATTAGTCTTTGTGACTCTCTCCCCTGTCCCCCTGAGGGAGTGGGAGTGGGGTCACTGGCCAGCCAGGGCCACCCCCTCCCAGCCCTGAAGGGACTGCAGTCTGCAGAGAAGCGAGGTGGGAGCACAGGCAAAGCAAGAGCCCACGCTGTGCACAGACCCTGTACCCTGTGCTTGGCTAGTGGCATTACAGTGCAGCTGTAATGAGCAGGAGGAGAAAAGTCTGAGGGGAAGCTGAGCCTGGGAAAGGGCAGGAAGGAAGCCAGATTAGTCTGCTTCAAATGAGCATGTGTCCTGGGTAACCTAAGAGGTTATTGTAGTCCATAGCTATCTGTGCCCAAACTTGTTACTGTCTCTTTAAGATCCAGTGCCATGGCTGGAAGTTGACACGTGAGGAACAGAGGGTGCTGGGGTTCCTTTTTAAAGTCAGGGGTCTCTCAGACAGACCCCTCTTGCCTTGTGGTCTTTGCTTTGGGTTTTTCTCCTGGTTTTTCTTCCCCCCCCCCC
>VZSE01013041.1:400241-426794 GCA_013398275.1 Promerops cafer | reverse complement strand
CCCGCCCTTTTGCTCCTCTCTTGCATCTTGGACTGCCTCAAGGCAAATTCCAGGAGTGCCTGTCAGCAGCACTGTGCCAGAAAGGACAGAGTGGCCCTGCTCCAGTCTGAGTTGCCCATAGCTTGCCAGCAGTGCCCAGCTGAGGCAAGAAGGCACCAAGTCACCCCACCCTAGCTGCTTTGTCTTTCCTTGCTTTGCCTTGCTGTTCTGTGCCAGAACAGAGACAAAGTCTCTCCATGAGTTCTAGCTGTTTGCTGAGTATCACCTGCTGGAATGTGTCTGCCACCTTTGCTGATGGAGAGATAAGCAGGGAGGAAGGCTGACTCTATTTTCCCTTTGTCTGCTTAAACATGGTTGCCTGTGGTGGGTGCCATCTTAAAAGGGAGGAGTACCCCTCCATTTTGAGTTTGTCTTTGTTCCTGTGGAGTTTGTGGGATTTAGCAATTTTGTATCTAGTGGTTATTTCCACCAGTAAGGAGAAATGAAATATGAGTAGACATAAGTATACACTGGACCTCATCTTGACCTACAGGGAGCTGCATTTTATTTGTCACATGCACCTGCACAGAACAGAGGGCTGCGAATGGTCTCTCAGCTGCTCAGCAAGAAGTGACCAGCATTCATCTCAGGGGAGACCATGGGGACAAGCGATCACATCACAGGACTGTAGAGACAAAAGCCTCCTTGTCTCTTCCCTCCCTGGCTGCCCCATGGCTGCGCTTTCCCATCATGACAAACACTCTCCTCTGGGTCTTGTTATAAATAATCCATCACAATCGAATTGGTAAATCAATAAGACAATTTATTGTTCATTAATAAGGAACGAGCAAACAGCGCTGGGGACGTAGTGCGTAGTCTGGCTCCGCTTGTACGTCTGTCTCTCCTTCGGTTCCTGCCCTATTTATGGGCAGTTTCTCGGGGGGGTCACAATCTGTTTGCTGTGCTTTGAGGTCTAAGTCCAAATAAGCAGCCGTTTCCCCATACAAAAGAAGTCAATCATATTCCAAGACAATTACATAGTGATAAAAATACACAATAGTAACTTACAGTAATAGCCAGCAACTTACAGTAAAAGTTAAAAAAATACATAATGAAATCATTGATAGGAGTAACTAACTTGTCTTTACAAACAAACTAGAAGTATTTGTCTCTACAAACAAACCGTGGAGGGGGCTGATACAGGAAACCAGACACTGAAGAGCAAAAGACACAAACCAAGCAAACTTTAAAGGGAGGGTTATACATTACATTTTTATGGGAAACCTGTATCTCTCGGGTGTTTTGTGATTTAATTTCCCTGACATAATGACACAAATCACCAAGATACATATTACAGTCTAGGACTAGTGGGAGGGATGTGGACCTTGTGGTGGCATAGCTGGACATCCCCTGTGTTATGCTGCTGGGGAAGTTGATGTCATTTCTGGGCCTATCAGGCCACCACAGCATCCCTACTTCTCTCTGGGACAGCTCCATGGAAGGGAAGGGGTTCGGTGTTAATTTTGTCCCCATGTCTGACTCAGTGTCATGGGTGCTGGAGCTCATTCTGCAGCAGCCCCATATGGGCCTTCCCCATGTCCCTGCAGCTGGAGACACCAAAAATGGTGACATGGAGTGGTGACACCTGGCCCCAGTTGTGCTTGGAAGGGTCACATACCAACATGGATACCTCTGCCCCTGTTGTGTTTGGTTGCAATCAGGGCACCCCTCGGCTGTGGTTTCAGCTCTGCCTTCACCCTCAACACGGGCACCCCTAGGAAAGCGGGAGAGAAACTGCAGGTGAGAGAGGAGCAGTGGATCTGGGACATTGTGGGGTGAGGGCAGCTCTGGTCACCACATTGTTCCTCCAGCACTGGACACTGCTGCCAGTGGGAACAGAGCAGGGGGATGGCTCCCACCATTTCTGTTCCCATGCACAGGGGGCTCCTGGGGAGGGGGACCGGATTCCTCACCAAAGCTGGTGGGAAGGAAAGGGGAGTTGCTAGGCTGCAGCCGATCCTCAGGCCCTCCCCTGTCAGGGCATTTAGGGCAGAGTTCAGGCTCCCCTACACTGTGGGGTGCAGGGAAGCAGAGAGGCAGCTCTCAGGCCCCATGGCATGGATAGAGCTCCGTGCAAAGGGGGAAGCTGCATATCCACTGCAGCTCCCTGGAATGGTTTGATGGTGGGGTCCCATCCCCATCCCAGCTTGAAGATCCTGTCTAGCCAACTGCCACTGCTCCAGGAGTCTGATGACCAGTGGGAAACAGTCCTTTCCAGGCCCTGCAGCCTATCTTTCCCCTTGGGGACCACCACACTATAGCTGCTCTAGTCCCTTCACTTCTTGCACCCTAAGAAGAACTCCTGGAGGACTGCTTCCTCAGCCATCCCTGACCCCACAGATGTGGTCCAGGCTGCAAGTGCTCATCACCTCAACTCTGGAAAGTCCCTTCCCCAGGATGAGACCAGCAGTGCTGAGGGGTCAAGGGATATTACCATCAACTTTTCTCCTTCACTCTCTTACCTCTCAGAGCTTTCCAAGGCTGTGGCCCAGCTCTGCTGCAGGTTTGGCACATCACTAGCTTATATACCTGTGGCCCATCAAAGTGGCCTGGCTGTGGGATGGTTGGGAGGTGACAAAGAGGCACGGGACCAGTGCACAGCCTGGGGGCACAGAGAGCACAGGCATGAGGCCCTGTAGTGGGAATAGGGCTTGCCTGTGATGCCTTTACCTGGGCTTAGAATTAAAAGCCAAACACGGTTAGAGGGGAAAAGGGATTTTACCTTGGTGTTTATTAAAGATCCTTTGTTCCAGGCAGGAGCACCCTGCAGAAGTGCCCGCCCGGACCGGTGCACGGAACCCACAAAAGACCCCCACGATGGTTCGCGTATACAATTATAGATCTTGCATATTAGCATATCTATCATAGTTTCCCAATGGGAGGCTCAGGAGAAGCCCCCTCATAAGGAATGCCCCCCTACATGGGTCTATCTTAGTTTACAGGATGTGTTCTGGAGAGGACCTTGGCTCTGGGACTCTCTGACAGCCTAACTACGAGGTTTCCAAGATGTTTGGTCTCTTGGCTTAACGGAACTTTGGGTCTAAGCTAGTTACCAAGCTTAGGGAATGACAAGTATGCAGGCTAAAAGCACTTGGGATACATAAAGCTGCAAAAAAGTATATATGAAAGGGGGAATATGAGAAAGATATATGAAAAAGCAAAATCAACATGGCATCACCTGCCCTGTGGGAAAAACAGCCATGTTGTTGTGAACCCACCTGGCAGTGCAGGGCAGGTGGCAATGTCTGTTCCATGCAGGGCCAGATATGCCAGGCACAAGTAAGGGATATTCCTATCAGGGCAATGGATGCAGTGCATGGCCAAGAGACATGTCAACCTGAAAGGGGGGTAGAACAGAGGACTCAGTTCACCCACATCACCCTGATTACCAAGGTGCTGCTGCAGCCATGAGGGACTGCTCCTGCATGCAGTGGAATGACCTTGCTCACCATCAAATTCCCCCAGCACTCACAGCCATACTCAGGATGCCCCAGCTGACTCCAAGTCCTCAGAGCCCTCCCCTAAACCTCAGCGCCAGCCCCATTGGGTGTCAGGGCCATTAGCACCAGCAGAGCTGCCCAGGCAGAGCCAGCCTGAGGAGACGTCTGATGCCACATCTCTCAACAGTCTTCCTGCTGCTACACCCACTGCTGCACACTCTGGGCCTCACTGCTGGAACCATGCAGACCCCTTGCTGCTGCCTTCTCTCCCTCCTCCTCTACCTCTTCCTCCTCTCTGGTACATGGGCAAACCTGGAGGGTAAGTGGGACCCCTGGCTCATGCACATCGACCTCCATGGGACTCCATAGGGAAGAGGCTTCCTGCTTCCCACCCACCGTGGGCACTTGCTTCCTCACTCCTCCTTGTCCCCTGGCTCCACACCTCCTCCCCAGCAGGGATGCAGCCACCCCAGCTGGATGCAGGGGGTGGGAACTGGGGCTGCAAAGGCTGTAAGGGGCTTATGGGGGACCCACAGATTCCTGCAACCTCAAGAACCCATCCCTCAGCTGCTCCACTTTCCTCAGCCCTCTTCTTCCAGTCCCATCTCCTCCCTGTCAACCCTTGTCTCATGTAGGGACCTTCACCCTCCAGCTGCTCCAGACCACCACCTTCCAAAACACCTCGTTTGCAGACACGGAGGGGCTGGGCCTGCTGGAAGACATCGAACTTGGTTCTCTTGATAAACACACATGGTCCATCCACTTCTGCCAGCCCTGGGTGTACCCAGCCCTGCCCCACGCTGACTGGGACACCTTTGACAACCTGCTTAAGATCTATTTGCAGCAGTTCAACCATCTGATCAATGAAGGGGCCATGCAAAGGGACGTTCCCTGTGAGTACTCCGTCTTCACTGCATCCCCTTTCTGAAAAGCAGCTGGGAAGTGGTGAAGGATCTGATAGTGCTGGTGCTGCACAGCAGACACTGACCATGTCTGCAGGAAGGCAATCCCAGTCCCTCATGCAACCTCTCTCCTCTCTGCCCCGCCAGATCCCTTTGTGGTTCAGTGCATGACAGGCTGCGTGCTGTACCCCAACAGAACCTCCCAGGCCTTTGGCTATGTGGGTTACAATGGTCAAGATTTCCTCAGCTTAGACAGAAAGAATTTCACCTGGACCCTCTCCCAGGACACCAAGTTGTCACGGTATGTCCAGTCATTTCTCCAGAACTACACCGTCTTAAGTGAGCTGCTAGAAATTCTCCTCAATGATACTTGTGTTGATGACATGGAGGTGCTCCTGCACTATGGAAGGGCAGCTCTGGAGAGACAAGGTGAGATCACCCTGACCCTGCAACAACCACCCCAAAGGCCCCCACACGGGCCCAGCCGTGCCCCACCAGGACTTTCCCCACCCCTTTGCTCTCATTCCCCAGAGCTGCCTGTGGCCACGGTCTTTGCCCGCACCCCCAGCCTAGACCAGCTGCTGCTTGTTTGCCATGTCACTGGCTTCTATCCCCGTCCCATCAGCGTGGCCTGGCTGCGGGATGGCCAGGAGGTGCCTCCGGGCCCGGCGCTCAACACCAGCACCATCCTGCCCAACGCTGACCTCACCTACCAGCTCCGCAGCGTCCTGGCCGTGGCCCCCCGTGATGGGCACAGCTACGTCTGCCGTGTGCGCCACCACAGCCTGGGCACCCGTAGTCTTCTCATCCCATGGGGTACGTGCCACCCATGGGGGAGAGTTGGGGGTCCACCCTGCCCCACAAGATGGAGCAAACCCCAGAAATTTCATGGCAGCTTCCCGTTATGTTTCCCAGGGAACTCAGAAGTGGTGCTGATTACAGGGCTCACAGCTGGGCTGCTTGCCGCCATGGCCGTAGCTGCCATGTCGGTGCTTTGGGTGTGGAGACAAAGGTGAGTCCTTGTCTGCCTCGTGGAGCAGCAGTGAGAGAGGAGGGGAGGAAATGCCCAGGGGATTTCTGCACTGAGCACCAAAGGTCTTGCTTTGGCCCTGCTGTCTGCACTCCTACAAGGTCTCTGCCACAGAACATCCAACTTGTCCTCCTCTCATTTCAGAAAGCACCAGCAGATGGAGGAATCAGAGTCCAGGAACTCCATCCTGAGCAAAGAAACGTAGCTCAGAAGGGAGCCAACAGTCCCCATTCCTTCCCACTGCCTTCACAGCAACAAGAACTACCTTTTTCTGCTTCACCTAAGTTCTGGGCATTGCCAAGTACAAGACTAACTCAATTCAGAGATGTACAAGGGAAACCTGGCAAGAGAAGTCTGAGCTTTTGACTCACTTGAATTTTCTAAACAGACACAAATGCAGGTCTGAGATCTCCTCACTTGTTACACACGATCATCTCTTAGCTTGTGGCACTGGCCAGTCCACCCACTGATGCTATAGAGCACCTCAATGCCCAACAGCAAATTCTCCTGGTTCTGCTTCAGTAACACTATTGTCAGAAGGTGGAAAGTTGTCCCTTTCTACTGTCACTTTCTGGTATTTTTTTTTTCTTAAAAACTGCCTTTATTAACAATATTCAAGAAATATTTGTGCTGAGACTGAACTGTTCCACACAGACTAACCTGGCCAGAAATGGCTTTACAAAGTGCTGAGTAACACTGAAACTCTGGTGTAATGTGTGGGAGCTGCAGATATATATGAAATGAAAATAAACCACTCGTATTTTCACTAAGATCATGTGCCTTTCCTTAGAAGTTGAATGGGCTTGGGGAGGTTTTGATCAGCCATGTATGGAAGTTGAAACACCGCTGAATTATTGGCACCAATTGCAGGAAGCACCAAGGCATGGGGAAAAAACAGAACATGTGTGCCTGTGCATATATGAACATGTTCTCACATATTGCATGGAAATAAGCAACTGTGCACGTGGGGGTAAAATGACCCCAAGGCTCCTAATAAAGGAGAAAAAAGAAGCCCATGTCCCATCAAAGACAGCAGAGTTCACACACACAGGAAGGCATGTAGTCCATGCTCCCAATCAACATGCAGCTTCAAAAGGTTTGGTTTCACTAGACAATTTCCTGCAGTTTCCCAGGATAAGTCTGGCAGCTGTATGCAAGCCAGAAAACCTGGCTGGCTTGTGGTCATATCCACCACAAATCCAATGCTGTTTGTTCTCCCCTGGCCAGAACCTGGAAACCACAATGCTGGGGTGAGGACTGCGTTTCCCTAGCAGCCAGAGTTACCTGTTGGCATCACAGGGCTCAAGGACCTCACTGCAAGAGGAGTGACACCAAGCCTCTCCCAGCCCCTGCTGACTTGGGACAGACAGATGAAACGCTTAGGTGTGGGTATGCCTCCCTGCAGCCTTGGCACCCACAGGGCAAATGGGGCAATTCCTCTCCCAGGCAGAGTGGAACATCCTGCAGCACTCACGAGACCGGGCAGACCTGGAGAGCAGGTGCAGCCAGTGAGGAAACCTGTTGAGGAAAGCTGTTCATGTGAATGACCTCCCAAGAGACCCTACAGTACCACACCCACAAACACTTGGTACCAGGGGGTTGTCTGCAAGTGTTTGCTCACATCCCCTAAGAGACCTTACAATAACATGCCCCACCCAGGCATTTTTAGAGGGTTCTTAAGGCACCTCATCACAGCCCAGTGCAGAGATTGCTGCTGCTCATCCACCCACCCAGTATGGCACCCAGAGGCACTGGGTCCACTCCACCCAAACTCACCCAGGCACGGCTTGGGGGGGGTTACAGCCTTCACCTCAGGGGACATTGCAAGGACCAATGTCACCTGTGGGGTCTTTGAGGACCAGTGGCCACATGAGAACTTGAAAGTCCTATAGTGCTCTAGGGCAGCGGGAAAGTGAGGACCAGTAATCACTTGAGAGGACTGTAAGGACCAATGTCACCTGAGGGAATTGTGGGGACCAGTGGTAACCTGGGGGTGACTCTGAGGACCAATGGTCGGTGTGGACCAATAGCCCTCTGTCCCCTTGGGTCATTTTCAGACCAGAGAAGTGACAATATGAAGGAGGAAGAAGTTGTGAGCAAAAAGGGAAGTGAAAAAAACTCCAAACATGAGAAATACATTCAATAGAGAAGCGGAAGGGCTAAAGCAGAACTTTAAAGCAGATCCAGTGCAACAGTGGGAAACATCTGGAGGAATTTCCGAGAGCACATTGTGACCACCTGCAGAAGCCTGGTCCTGTCCTATGAGCAACTCAGGCACCGGTAGTGTCACATGCACCTGCACAGAACAGAGGGCTGCGAATGGTCTCTCAGCTGCTCAGCAAGAAGTGACCAGCATTCATCTCAGGGGAGGCCACAGGGACAAGTGATCACATGACAGGACTGCAGAGACAAAAGCCTCCTTGTCTCTTCCCTCCCTGGCTGCCCCATGGCTGCACTTTGCAATGACAAACACTCTCCTCTGGGTCTAGGACTAGTGGGAGGGATGTGGACCTTGTGGCGGCATAGCTGGGCATCCCCTGTGTCATGCTGCTGGGGAAGCTGCTGTCATTTCTGGCCTATCAGGCCACCACAGCATCCCTACTTCTCTCTGGGACAGCTCCATGGAAATGAAAGTATTCAGTGTTCAGACAATACCGAGGTGCACCCCTCAGATTTGCCCTTGCTTGTGGTTTTGGTTCTGCCTTCGCCCCCAGTGCAGGCACCACCCAAAAAAAGGAGAAGAGAAACTGCATGTTGAGGGGAGGAGTTGGGGAGGAGCAGTCGACTGGGGACATTGTGGGGTGAGGGCAGCTCTGGTCACCACATTGTTCCTCCAGCACTGGACACTGCTGCCAGTGGGAACAGAGCAGGGGGATGGCTCCCACCATTTCTGTTCCCATGCACAGGGGGCTCCTGGGGAGGGGGACCGGATTCCTCACCAAAGCTGGTGGGAAGGAAAAGAGAGTTGCTAGGCCCATCCCCAGGTGTTTATAGCAGAGTTGGGGCTCCCCAGCAGTGTCCTACAGCTTTGGTCTAGGTGGAACAGCTTGTCGCCTCCTCCCTAGGAGCCCCATCCCCAGAATTAGGCAAGTGATGCAGGAGCAGCCTGAGCTGGAGGTGCCAGGACTGGGAAGGGTTAACCCAAAGTATCCCTTCTCCCTATGTAGGGGTTGAGAAGACAGCAACCATCTTTCTCCAGCCAGGTCTGAAATCCAAAAGCCATCATCACCTGCATTGGTGCTGATGCATCCCACAAGAACAGGGATAAGACAATGAAATATTGTGGGGAGAGGGAGTCAGGAAAACCCAGCTTAGATGCTTGAATATCTTTTTTCCTAGTGTTGTTTCCTGTGACTCTCTTTCCCTGCCTTCTCCTTCTGGCTGGGCTTTTCCCAGCCCCAGCCTGTCATAGGACTTCGTGCTCAAGACCTTATTTCAGCTTTTGTCCCTCCCACACGTCCCCAGCCTTCAGCTTGGGACCTCTGGGCCCCTCCCTTGACACATTGATTCTCCAATTGGTGGAGAGCCACCGCAGGGACTGCTGGGCTGGGTTGAAGCTGGAGATCACACAGGTTCTTCCTCCTCCCACACTCACTGCTGCAGTTTCTTCAGCCTTGCCGCATGCACCATGCAGCCCCCTCACCTCCTCCTCTTCCTCTTTCTCCCAATCCTCCTCCCTGGGATGTGGGCAGACCCAGAGGGTAAGTGGGAGCCCTGGCTCACCTCAACTGCTCTTACCCCCCGCCCTGTCAGAGGACTCCACAAGTTCTGCTCAGGGGAGGTCACTGTGCCTATGGGGGGGTGGATGATTCCCAGCATCAGAGGGCCACCTGCCACTGTGCACCACCCAAAAATGCCTTGTCCCTGCCCACCCTCTCTGTTCCTGCCTCCAGCTCAGGACTTCTGCCCCACCAGCTCCAACACAGGGCCTTGGGCACAGAAGCGGAAGAGATAGGGCCTTGGGCGTTGAATTTCCCTGCAAGATGTCCTCCCCCTGCAGGGAGCCCACGGGTGCCAGGCGGATTTCAGCTGAGGGCCCCTCGTTCGTTAGGGAGCTGCACCTGCCAGAGGGTGTTTTGGGCACTGCTGTCACACAGAGAGTTTTACCACAACCCCATGAGACCTTATGCTTCCGTGGCAGGCAGCATCAGACACAGAAAGTCAGGATTGATCTCTGGGCTGGGCTGGTGTCCTGGCCCTATCAGGGAGCCCCAAACCTGGACAAAATGCCCTTTCCTATCAACTATCCTTCATATCCTCTGTACTGTGTTCAGGTCTCTGGCAGATACAGGTCCTGGCACAGGTGCTTCTCCTGGGGGGAAATATCACCCCAAACGAGCAGCAAGGTGCCCCTTCATCTGCTCTGCACAGTCAGACAGCAGCTGTGCCAGGAGGGAGGCATGGAAGGGAGGGGACAAAATGCCTAAAATCCTCTGCAGGAGATAACCACTTTGTTGAAAGTAAAATAGAGAAGGAAAAAGAGCAGTGAAGTCAGAGGAAGTTCAGACAAGAAAGCAACCTTGAGCAGGATGAAGAGCATAGAATCATAGAAGCGCAGAATGATTTGGGGTGAAAAGGACCTTTAAAGGCCATTCAGTCCAACCCCTCTGCCATGGGCAGGGACACCTTCCCTGCTCAGAGCCCTAAACAGCCTGGCCTTGAATGTTACCAGGGATGGGGCATCCACCATACATCTGGATAACATGTGCCAGTGTCTCACTACCCCTCACTTAAAAAATTTCTTTCTTATCTAGTCTGACCCCCTGTTCCCCCTCCAGCACCTCCACTTCCTGTTTCCCCTTTAGCACCTCTACTCATCTCCTTCCTGCACCCTTTCCTGTCTCCATCCTCTCTCCTAGCAGAGCCACAGCTTATCCAGTACCTCCTGACTAGCCTCTTTGCCAATATCAGCTCTGCTGAGGTGTCATGCGTGGCACTCGTAGGGGACATACCCATCTTAACACTGGATCCGGCTAACTGGAGCATCCACTTCCACTGGCCCTGGGTCAGCCAGGCTGCAGCTGAAGGCGATGGGGAAAAGATGATGTCCCAGTACAAAATCGTTCTACGCAATATGATCCGATTTGTGCACGACACAGTTCAGCAGACAAAACAGCGCTGTGAGTACAGGAACAAGCCCTGCCAGAGCCCTAGTCCTTCTCCCCAGGTGCTGGCTGTGGCCTCCTCCCCACCAGGATGGCATTTGGGGGGGGTCTCTCACAGGGTGCAACAGCTCATGAAACACTGGAGCTGCTGGGGCATATGACTAGCAGGAGTGGGTAGGGCAGCAGACCAAAAATACCACTCGGGGCTTCTGCCATCTGGCACAAGGAGACCCTCTGTACGTCAGGGAGCTGCCACCAAATTTACTGGATCTGAAGGATTGGCACAGCAAAGATCATGAAAGAGAAAACTGGGGGCAAGTATTTTGGGGGACAGAATTATTTTTAAGCAAGCACCCCACACTGGTATCCGCTAGATTCTTCCAAGGGGCCTGAGGGCTTGCAGGGTATCTGGGGTCTCCTGAAGCATGGCCTTACCCCCTGCTGCCCATTGCACCCTACTTCCACTGCATCCCTATATGTGCCCTCAGACACATCCCACCTCATGACACCCATGTTCCACACACTCATGGGACCTCTCCACTGGCTTTGCCCTTGACAGACCCACTGGTGGTCCAGTTCCGTGCAGGCTGTGTGCTGTACCCCAATATGACAAGCCAGGGCTTCCTGAATGTCGGCTGGGGTGGCAGAGACCTTGTAGCTTTTGAGGTAGATAAACAGCGCTGGGGGATCCGGCAGCCATCCCAGGTGGCAGAGCTGGTCAGCAAGAGCCTCAGTAGGCAGAAGTCTGTCACAGTTTTCCTGGAGTACCTTCTCTCTGTCTGGATGTGCCAGAGCAACCTCCTCACCCTGAAGAGGTATGGGAAAGAAATTCTAGAGAGACAAGGTGAGATCACCCTGACCCTGCAACAACCACCCCAAAGGCCCCCACACGGGCCCAGCCGTGCCCCACCAGGACTTTCCCCACCCCTTTGCTCTCATTCCCCAGAGCTGCCTGTGGCCACGGTCTTTGCCCGCACCCCCAGCCCAGACCAGCTGCTGCTTGTTTGCCATGTCACTGGCTTCTATCCCCGTCCCATCAGCGTGGCCTGGCTGCGGGATGGCCAGGAGGTGCCTCCGGGCCCGGCGCTCAACACCAGCACCATCCTGCCCAACGCTGACCTCACCTACCAGCTCCGCAGCGTCCTGGCCGTGGCCCCCCGTGATGGGCACAGCTATGTCTGCCGTGTGCGCCACCACAGCCTGGGCACCCGTAGTCTTCTCATCCCATGGGGTACGTGCCACCCATGGGGGACAAGGTGCAGGCTGCAGCAGCCACTGGCCCTGTGAGGGGCAGCTCCTGACTGGCACTGCCACCCTCACACAGCCGCCCTCTTCTTTCCCTGTCCCAGAAAACCGCAACGCAGCTCCAACCATCAGCATCACCATTGCAGTGCTGCTTCTTGTGGCCACAGCCTCTGCTGGGGGATTTTGGTGGTGGAAGCACAGGTGAGCTCTCCCTCCCATCGCCTGCTGTAGGTCGGTAGGTCGGTCCGGGGGTTGCAGCAGCAGCGGCTCTGTGGGAGTGAACTCCCTGACTGTCAGCACAGCTCAAACATGCCCTTTGCAGGAAGGGCAACGAGGCTACATGGGAGACCCAGGAATTCATCATTTGAGGCCTGGTTGCCCACACAGCAACAACTGCTTGCTCTCCCTCCTTACTTCATGTCCCACCCCTGACCCATCAGCACTGACAGAGTTTTGTTCTGGAAAACCACCGCATTAAACAGCTACAAACTTCCCCTTATGCATGTGGCTCCTGTGTCTCTCACCCTTCTTCCCCCTCAGGAGCTTTTCTCAGGAAACCCCTCAGCACACTACAGAGACTCCATACTGCAGCCAGAGACTCGTTCTTTTCCTGGATTCTGGTTGGTCTGCACCTGGCATGTCAGGAGAAGCCAGTCCTCTGACAGCCTCTCCCACATCTTTCCATGGCCAGTGTCTGTTCCTGACGGGGCAGTTACAGCCCGAGGCCAGACCACTGTGGGGCTGCTGAGTGAGGTGTGGGATGGAGCAGGCCACAAATCAGGGACAGATGGAGAGATGTAAGCTCTTTCACTGAGGAGAGAAGGGGAAGGGAGAAGCTAAGTGAGACCCCTGACATCCCTGACACGTTTTGAGCACATTGAGCTGCTCCATCTCCAGGGCTGATCTCACCCTCAGTCCAGAATGGTTTTAGGTCAGGATCTCGTCCACTTCTGACTCCTGCCCCCATGCCTGCCTCCTGTCTCTGTAAAAGCTGGAAGGATGGGGGATTGTCACCCTTTCACTATGCCTGACAGCCATGAAAGAGTCATGCTGAGGCTCTGGGAGACTCTGACCAACACACCCCACAGTAGGATGTGGAATGAGGATTGTTATCAGTCCGTTATGTATTGTCCATTGCTCCTTCCTCCTCACTCTGCTCCAGGGTGGAGTCCCACCCACAGGAGAGTCTTCCACAAACGTCTCCAGCAAGGGTCCTTTCCATGGGCGGCAGTTCTTCACAAACTGCTCCAGCATGGGTCCCTTCTATGGGGTCACTCCTTCAGGAACAGGCTGCTCCAGCGTGGATTCCCCTCAGGGTCACAAGTTCTGCCAGGAACCTGCTCCAGCGCAGTGTCTCTATAGGGTCACAGTCTCTCTCAGGCACACCCACCTTCTACGGCGTTGGGCTCCTCCAAAGGCTGCAGGTGGATCTCTGCAGGTGTGGGCTGCTGCAGGACAGCTGCTTCCCCACGGTCTTCGCCGCAGGCCGCCTGGGCCCCACCTCTGCTCAGTGGCCTGGAGCCAGCAGGGTCCCTGCCTGACCGCGCCCGAGCCAGCTGCCAATGGTGACCCGCACTGCCCCTGACGTCACTTGGTGCCCGGTAGATCCCCGGCGCCGCTGCCCCGCCCGCCTCACGCTTCCATTGGCTATGCCACGGCCCGTCCGCCAATGCTATTCGTGCTCCTCCTACGTCACCGGTCACCGGGCGGGCGTGGGGCAGGCACGGCGGGGTGGTGGGGTTGACCCGGGCCCCCGTCCCTGCCCTCGGCCCATCCGAGCCCGGGCCTGCGCTTCCAAGCACTCGCTGTGGTTTCCCGCCGATTCCGCATGCCCTCGGATCCAGCCCTCAGTCTCCCCCAGCACTGAAGAGCCGGGGATGAGCCCAAGGCGTTTCCCGCCTCAGCTCCAGGTTTCAATATAAAGGCAAAAAAACAGGAAGATCTTTGCAATTGTCAGGACTGCTTAAAAACCCAAAGCCATGCTGCATCACCTGTCTGGGGGAGCCAGAGAGACATGACACGGTGAAATAATCCAACCATTTGGTCCAGAACGATTAGAGCTCTGTGGACCTCATTGTCATCACATTGTTTCTCTCTTTCTGTATGCACATACCTATGTGTATGTATACAAAGTATGTGTAGAAAACTACTGAAAATTTAAACTTTCAAATTTCATACCAAAGCAATAAAATTTCCCTGTTTGGGTGGGTTATCCTGCAATTCCCACTTCTTTTGAGAAACATCTCTTGCTAGTGGGTATGCCAGGCAGAAATCTGAGACACCAAGGTACTATCATCTTTGGGGACTGATGCCAGCAAAACTGCTTCTAATGAGCTCCAGGGTAAAGCCTTTATTGTAAAATAAATTAATCGATGGATATTATAAACTGAAGAGATTAAAGTTTACCTGATCTTACCTGATCCCCCTCCAGCACATCCACTTTCCCCTTTAGCACCTCTACTCATCTCCTTCCTGCACCCTTTCCTGTCTCCATCCTCTCTCCTAGCAGAGCCACAGCTTATCCAGTAAGGACCTTTTATCCCTCATTCAAACATGGTCTCTGAATGCTTTCAAAACCTTCTCACCAGTACCAGTTTATTCACAGCTGGCTGCAAACCAGGGACAAACTCCTCAGGGGTCAGAGGGTGCCTTTGAACAGATATTTGGACTCTGATCCAGCCCTACTGATGACCTTGAGTAAGAACAAGGCCTATATACTAATAATCAGGGTTTCTTAGGCCGTTGGTTTCTCTCAGATGGTCACTAATCCCCAGAAAATGTTTTCCTGCCTAAGTTGTTAATGCCTAATTAACGCCTCAACGGTAATGTCTCTGCCATAGATACAAGTTTTCTATTCCCCCTTAAAGGCATTGAAGACCCCAGTACTTTCCAATCAACGCACACACTTTCCAAGAAGCTCAACAGCCTATCAGTTACACTTCAATTACTGGGAAATAAGATCCATGTGGAGTGTAGGTATTGTCAGATGACACTTTGTTCATCTGCAGAAAATGCATTAGCCATTAAAAACCTCCTGATCCCAGGACTGCATACACATTCCAGATCCCTCTCTCAGTGTTCTGGTGGAAGTTACAATGCAAAGACTGTCAGCTTTCTTGGAAAAATGTTTTCTCAGGACTTCCTTCAGCTCAGCCAAGCCAAGCAGCAAAGAGCAATCATGACTAAGTGGTTATTAAATTACTTTCTTTTCACTGGTAGTGGGCAACTCAAGTCTTACCTCCTGCATCCATGATAACTGTTAAAAATTACCAAATCCTTCTGGTTATGGCACACAGCACAGGTTTCACAGCATCTTTTTTCAGGCCTGTGGAGGAATGGGATATTTGGAGCCCAATTTTAGAGAGAAGGAGCTAAAGCAAAGGGAGAGGGGTTAATCCTCCCACATTTTGCATGTTCTGGTAAAATAACCTGATACAGTTTTTCAGAGCACATGGAAGGATGTAGGTGACCCCCCCACTACTCCTCATATGGGAGAGACACCATGTGCATCTCTGCCAGCAAGGTGTTAAGCTTTTCACTAGATGCCAGTTCCTTCAGATCTGCTCGTTAAGCTTTTCTGTCTTAGGCAATTTCTCCATCACATTCTTCAGCAATGCCTACCTTCTTACTGGTCTGCAAAAATGAATTACCACCTTCCCTTCCATGCTTTCCACAGTAGTTCAGCAGAGTGGAAAGTGCATTTGCATCCACAATTTATGACAGAGAAACCTAAATTATTCTTTTAAAGATACTTCCTGTCTGGAGCAAACATATTTAGATAAGGAGAGAGAGCCATCTCTCTGTCATTGGTTTCCTACAAATAATCTGAACTTAGTTAATTCTGGCCTGAATTTTGGAAGCGCATCCATCCTTGGCTAATTACACATCTCTTTATTGCCTTCTCTATTTCATTATTTCTTGTTCTCTTGAAATCTCTCTAAGAGCTGCAGGGCTGATGCTTGTTGTTCACATGAGCTGCCTGCAACATGATCCCAGAACTGAGTGACTGGGAAAAGATGCAGGAACTGTTTCCGTCACGCTGCAAAACGACTTGTTCCAGATTTTTGCTTTTGTAAACATGCTTCAAATTTTAATAATCATCTCAAAACTGGACAAGAGATAACCCAGCAAATTATTACAGACAGCTTGATCCCTAATTGCTCTTGTGCTTTCCTGAAGGTAAAATAAGAAGCTTTTAAACTCTATGTTCAAAGCCACAGCAACTTACCAATCATAACACATACCAGAGAGAGAAGGGCCAGGAATCCATGTGGATCCTATTAATCCTTTGCCATTACTATTAACCTCAGTTTAGCCCATTCTCTGGTGGTTTTCTTTTGTATTGTTTTCGGGGTTTTTTTCTGTTCAGCCCATGTGTCTGAACCAGTAACATGCTTATTTTACCTGGCAGCTAGAATCACTCAGCCCCATACACCACACCACCTTCCACCAGCTCAGACCCATGTCCATGGTCCATACAGCTCTCTTGGAATGTTTCCCTGACTATAGCTTATTTTAGTTACACTTTTGCTACCCACTCACAATGGTCTGTACTGGGACTGCAGTTCCTGTGAATCTGTGCTTGTGCAAGTGGGTTGGGCCTGATGTTTAAAGGTTTTTTCCCCAGATCTAAAGGCAGCATCATGTGGAATGACAGAGAGATGGATAGTGGACAGCAGTTCTGCCATGGAAGCCTGGGTTACAGGGCTCTTGCCACTGGAGGTGACAGTTTGCCACCAGGAAGCTGCCTTTCCTTTGCCTGTCTTTCTCATACTGCTGGCAAGATTGGCTCTCTGTGAAGGGAATAGCAGCATTTCAACTGGCAGTGAGCAAAATTGAAGGCAGTAGCAGCTCTAGCAACTGTAATTTTGAGGGCAACACAGATGGACTTGAATACCAGAGTAAAGCTGAAATCTGAAGATCTCTCTCTCTTGCTGTCTCTCTCTTTTTCCTCTCTCCTTTCTCCCTCTCCCACCAGCCAGAGAGATCTCAGCATTTGTGCTAATTCATCAGCTGATTCAGCTTTTTGCTTGGAAATTTTGTTGCAGATGACAGAGGTCACCTTAAGTCAACAGTTACAGTCCCTGCAATAATAGCCTGAGGATGGAGATATCACCTCCCTTTCAGTACTGGGATCTGGTTTCCTTCATGCTACTTGTTTTTTGGCAGGGTGGAATTTTATTTTGCAGGTTTTTTGTGTTTTGGGGTTTTAAAAAATTTCTTTTGACAATCTGTGTATAAAGACCTCAACCAAAGAGAAATACATACTGTACTGAACAATAGTATGTTAAATTTTAATCCTCATAGCTGTGATAAACAGGAAAAGAGCATTCAAGTCATTATAGCAATCTTCCTTAAGTATATTGGTGCTGACAGACTATTTCTCTGGAATTTACTTGTTGTGTAAAAGAGAAAGAAAAAACTTTTTTCTCCTAAAACCCCCTTTGGGTATGTCCAAGGGGGTATTTCCATGCAATTCCTTTTTTCTTCTCCCGAATGTGTTTTAATACTTTGAAAAATAATGGATTTTTTTAATCTGACATAGGCTTGTTATAGACGAGTAATGTGATAGTTGGCTCTCACAACTAAGGGGTAAATATTATGTATATGTTAAGAGAAATTTTGTAGATGATAATTATATCTCCCCTCACCCATAAATTGTTATTACGGGATGCTCTTAGTAACAGGGACATTTGGGAGGGGCAGCTCGGTACTTTGGCAACCCCAGACCTCCAATCAAGATGTGAGAAAGTGATCTCCACCACTGAGCAGTGAAAGAAGAGTCGAGTGACAAGACCTGGGGAGGGGCTAAAGGCAGAACATCCACTTTGTAGCCGAGCACGTGGCTTGCAGGCTCCCAGCACTGAACTTTTCCCTTATTTAGTCCTTTGTTGTAATAAACCTTTAAAATTTTAAAAGGTGAGCATCGTTTCTCACAGGCTACGTATACTGAACAGTTTAGAGGATTTTAAGTTCATTTTCACCTAGGGTCATTACCATACCTTTACCAAACGTCTAAGCAGTCCCAAAGACGCCTAAAGTTGTTTTATTTTTCAGTAGAAAATAAGAGGAGAAATTTGGAACAGCTTGCTAGTGTTTCTTATGGCTGTTTGAGGGCCAATTTAAAGACTTTCTTGTTCTGGTGTTTGCTACAGCTGAGCTGTACACAAATGCAGTGGATAAAAGGAGATTGAAATGATGATGTGCTGTACCACCCTAATTGTGGTACACTTGAACTTATCCAAAGCAATGTATGAAAAGAAAGACATGTAGAAGGAGTTTCCTGTCTGCAGTGACCCCAGTTTTAAGCACTGGTTAACACATTCAGCTACCTGAATGTTTTCCAGCACTGGATTATAGTGCCTGCCTGCTTTGGGATTTGGACTCAGGTTAAATAAGATAAGCATTGCAGGGCTTTGCCTTTGCTATGACTTTTCCACTAGGGAATTCTTTTTTCTGCAGGTTAATTTCCACAAGAAGAAACACTACACAAATTTATTTTAGCATTCAGGATGGTTCCTGTATAATTCTACCACTTTGTTCTCAGTGGATAGCTTTAAAATCTCAACAGGAGAAAGAAGAGCAACCATCTCCAGCTGTTGTGTAAGTCTATAGGACCAAAATGCACTTGGCCATGACACCTTGAATCAGTGGGGTGGCAGCTAAGTCTTTGCATTGATGGAGTTTGGGGACAGTGACCTGGGGAAATGGGCAATGGTCTCTGGCTGTGCTCAGGAGCAGGTGATGGGCACTAGCCAGGCTGTACTCCTCCACTGATTACACAAGCTTTTATTATTCTGCATCATTACCTTGAAAGATGATGGGAACCTTGACAAGTGACTCCAGTTTTCTGAAACTGGCAGGAATGCTTTCAAATTAGCTGTTGCAGTATTTATAATTTCTACCTTTGCACCTTGGGCAGTTTATAAAATAACAAAGTCTGAAACCTAGAAAAAAGCAATAGTTCTAGATATGACCTGGAAAACAAATTACCCAGTGAAGTGCTATGCAAATTACCCCTTGTGCTATGATGAGTTGATCAGCTCATCTCTATTAACCCCTCAAATTAGTCAGATCTCACAATTCACTTGTAATCCCAGAAATATTCAGGATATGAGCTGAAGCTCTGTGTCCTGAGAGCAAGTCATTACATGAAGGTTTCAGTTTAGGAGAGGGAGGAGCACTGAAGGGTAGCTAATGTGCTTGAGCCCAGAGTTACAGAGAGCACCTGGAATGAAGGCTCAGAAAGTATGAGGTGAAAGAAAACAAGCCAGTATTTGTTATTAAAAATATCTTAATGATGAATCAGTTGTGAATGCATGGGACTAGCAATGCTGCCCACTTGGGCAGACTAAAGAAAAACATAAAAGGCCATGAAGAAATCCTAATAGTGAAAAACAGAGTGTGGAGGAGAGATAATGCTGTTATTTTTCTCACTTACCTTTATAAAAGAATCAGAACATTTAAACCCCCTAAAAACAGTCTGTGACAGTCATGACAGTACAGAGGCGCACAAGAGTGAAAATGCCTTCTACTGAGAATTCTAAAAGTAAAAAACAAAAGGAATTTCACGTGTACACTCTAGGCTGAGGACATTGATTTGCTACTTCTAAAGTCTGGGTGACTGAGTGTCACATCAGTGCTCACAGGACAAACACATACCTGCACTTGATGCACAGGGAGCTCCAGTGTCAGGGCCCTGAAGAAAAACTGACCAAGGCTTCAGGACTAACAGGCAGCATTCAGCCATGACACAGCTTATTAAAGGGAAAAGTGCACAGGCAGAAGTTCAAAGTAGCTTGAAAAAACCCTGCAGCTGTGAGCAAATACATTGCTTTGTGTTTGAGACCTTGTGGAGTGCTCAAACACGTAATTATTTTTATTATGCTTGCTATTTGCTCACCAGTTCATTACCGATTGTTTTTGACACTGGAAGAAAGTCCAAGCTGCACTTGCTGTATGAAGGGGTGGTGAAGCTGCAGGGCTCTCCTGACCATGGGAGTGAAGCATCTTCCCACCCCAAAGGGACACACACACCCCACCTTTATGGGTCTGCTTAGGAATTGCAATGATCCAACTAGTAAAGGTTTGTCTCTATGCAGTCTTCACTATGCTTTAGGAAATTAGTTCTACCCGTGGTGCCCCAATGAGTGTCCCAATCCCTGTGCCTTTGCCACCAAATGTGCCCAATGGGTGTAACCTGGTGCAAAGGCTGATGGCATTTTCCTCACAAGCCGGCAAATCCCTTTCGGGCAGCACCGTACAGCTGCCCAAGTGTCACTGACGCACGGTTGGTCACAGCACTGGCTCTTGATGCGACCTATCCCTCCTTTCATCAGGGAGCTCAGCCATAGGGGAACACCCTGTGCCGTGGCCGTGGTTATCCTCAGGATGACTCGGGGGACACGGTTTGGTCCCTGTCGGTGGGCGGAGAACGCCTTGTAGCAGGAATTCCACCTCTAGATGCAGAACACCGGGAACAGTGAGATGCTGGCAGCTCTCGGTACGGCGTGGGGCTGGTGGCAGCCTTCTCCTGCGACCCTCCGTCCTCTCCGCGCTGCTGTGGCACGGCCCACACGCTCTGGTGCACGGGCCACATCTTTCACACCCAGCCGATCCCGACGCTTTCTCAAACTCGCCCCGGAAGCCCTCCTGAGCGTGGTCTGGGCCGCCAGGGTGTGTACACGGGGTATGTGCCCGCGGTCCCGGGGCCTGTGCCCGAATTTATGTCCCGGGTCACTGGGGGTTCCCGGGGCGCATTCGCTGTCGGGCCGAGCGGCCCTCGGGCACGGCCGGCCCTGTACTCTCGCCGCCGCGCTACCCGCACCGCCCGGCAGAGGTCGCGCTCCTCCCCGCCTGCCACCACCCTCCCTGTCGCGGTGCTTGCCGGGAACTGTAGTCCGGCGAGCCGCGCGGCATGCAGCGCGGCGAGTTCCGAGGACTCCCGCTCCCAGCGTCCCGCGGGGCGCGCCGGCCCGGCCGTGCCTTTTGAATGATTTCACTGCGCTCGGCGCTCGCGGCGAGTGCGGCGGCGGCGGGCGGGATCTAGGGAGGATCCGCGGCGAGAGCGGAGCGCGCCTGGCCCGTCGATGGCGGCCCGAGCGGGCCCTGTCGTGGCCGCCTGCGGGCCGTGCCGCTGTTAGGAGTGGCAGACGGCCTGCGCGTTCGCTCCTTCGCCCATCCGCCTCGGCAGCCGGCGGCCCCTCCGCCGACATGTCGCTGGCCATGGAGGAGGAGGAGTACGCCCGGCTGGTGATGGAGTCGGAGCCCGAGTGGCTGCGGAGCGAAATCAAGCGTCTCTTCCAGGAGCTGGGCGAGACCACCCGGGAGAAGATCCAGGCGGCGGAGTATGGGCTGGCAGTGCTGGAGGAGAAGCAGCAGCTGAAGCAGCAGTATGAGGAGCTGGAGCTGGAGTACGAGACCATCCGCACCGAGATGGAGCAGCTGAAGGAGGTGAGGCGGGGGCGGCGGCAGGTGGGCGGCCTGGGCCCGAGCGCGGCCGTGGCGGCTGGAAGGGCGAAGGCAGCGCGGAGCGGTGGGAGCGGGGCCGGTTTGGAGTCCAGGGGCGGCAGGTTGAGGGGCCCCGGGGCTGCTGTGGGGCGACCGGCGGGTTGCCAGGCTTCGGCCTGGCTCCGGCAGGGCGGTCGCCCCTTCCCCAAAATGACATCTCCGAGGCGCCTGGCTGCAGGCCGGCTCAGGAGAGGGAAGAGATGGAAAAAAAAGGCCTTTCTTCCCCGATCCCCGCTGCTGTGAAGGGGGATATGGGAGGGAGGCGGGTAGACGCTTTTCTTTCTCTTCCCGTTCCGCCCCGGGATCCGGTAGGTGGGCCGCCTCAGGGCCGCTGTAGGGCGAGGAGCCTGGCCGGCCTTGCCCCTCCCCGGCATTGGGGCTGCCGCCATCGCGTCCCCGGGCGAAACCCAAGCAGGCGGCGGGGGCCGAGGGCCGGGAGCAGGGTGCGATGGCGATGCTGCCATATGCCTGCTTTTGTGTGGAAGGAGAAATCTTACCTTGGTGTTAATAATTTCCTCAATGGGGACCACCACGAAAATAATACAGCAGACTTCAGTTCACATAGCTTTGTTTTGGTGCAGGTCCTGCCGTTGGCGTATTTTTTTTATTACTTTCTATTTTAAGGGAAATTTCAGATGTAATCTGTACAGGAGAGTAAAGTTTGTCAGTAGAAACGCTGTATTAGGCAATTTGCACATTAAGTTTTTCTCGTGTAAGATCTCCTCTAGGTGTAGAATGTGGGAAAAGTGCTGTCCGGGGAACAGTCAGAGAATGCAGACCGGTGGTTTGCGCTCCTTATGAGCTGATCCCGTCAGCCCACTGTAGAGCATGGCCCATGGGACCTTGTCTGCATATAGCTTTGTTTGGTTCAGTGATTTGGCATGCAGGCAAACCTTGTGCTGCTTTTCAGCTGATTTAGGCCTTGCCTTGATTGCAAAACATCTGATACAGCCTAAGAGGTGAATATAGGTGGATTTGACCTGTACAAATTGTATCCAATGGGGCTTAGCTTTACTCTGTTGGAAATGGATTTTAAGTAAAATCAGAATACAGTATTTCAAAGGAAAAGTAAATCCTTGTAACAGACTGGTACAAAATCAGCTGAATTGGTGAATGCCCCCCCTTCCTGCATACTATACATCTTTTGGTCTCATAAATAAAGCATTGTTTTGCTTTTATTGTGTTAAACAGTCATAAGCAAAGAGGTTAATTACTTTGAATTACATGGCTATAAACTTGTTAACTAAATATGCAAGCTGAACTGATATGCTGCTGTTCCTAAAGCCACTTGAGACCAGCACAGTTACAGCAGCATACAGGAGCAGAAACTTGGAAGTCAAGGGCAGAGGCACCTGTAGAGTTGAGCTCAAGGGAGAGAAGAGTCAGTAAACCCAGTTGGTAGGTGGGATGTGAGGCATAGCATGAAGAGATCATGGGACTGGCCCAACCTCATTCAGCAGGGCAGTGCCTGACGCACCAGTGGGAGCCAGGATGCCTTGATCACAGGTAGTGCTTTAGTCAGTGGCCTGTGCTATGTGTGTTTGGGCATTACGTGTTTTGACTTGCAGATGGAAAAAAACTTGATGATACTGTCTTTTCATTCTTTTAGGGCTGTAACAATTCAGAAACTCGTAAAAGAGATTAAAAAGAAAAAAAAAGGCAGAATCAGCAATGATTCACTCCTTTTTGCTTTTAACATTTTGAAGGATTTGCTTTGTGTGTGCATGTCCCACTCTAATTAAGTCAAAACCTGGGAGGCAGACAATTCTGGGAACAGCTTGAGGACTCTGATAGCCTACACAGGGAAAGAGCATTGCTCCTTTAGCTTTCTTGTGATGCTGTGCAGGAATCTGGTCTGCTGCAGACCTTGTAAACCTTTAGCAGATGTATGAAGCATATGCTCAGAGAAGAAGTTTATCATCTTTACTGTTTTATGCAACTTCTTGTTTTTTCCACACTCAGCTAGAGGAGTGCTGCATACAAGACTTAGATGTCACACTCCAACCTAAAGGGACTCCACCTTGAGTTACTTAAGTTGTTCTTGGGGAATATGGGAGGTTGACGTCAAACTAGAAATTGCTTTCCATCTCTTGCTTCTTAACTGTGACTTCATGCAGCCTTTTAAGATATAGCCCTTTTAGTCTCTATAGATCTTACTTTGTTCATCTGTGTCGAGAGAGCTAAGTGGCACAAGGCCATGTTAGGCAGGATGCAGGGCAAGCACGCAGTGGTTTTCTGTCCTGCTGGGTACTGTAGATTTAGATATGCTTTAATTAGTTTAATATTATGAAGCACTCCTGTATCATGACCCCATTCATACCATAGGTAAATGGGTTCAGAGCATGGGAACTTTGTAATGCAGTTTGTTGAAAGTACAGGCTTTTCTGCTACAATCATCAGATCTTTCAGGCCAGATTCTCCTCCCTGCCACCCAGTCCCCAGTGTGGCAGAAATTCAGAGCCTTAACCTCCACTGTTGTATCCCTTTGGTGGGTGTGAATAGCATTGCCAGAGCTGTACCCCATTTTGTAAAGGTGTCTGTAAACTCTCAGTATTTGCAATCCAAGTTGTCCTGGTGAAAATGGGGAGCTACTCTGTCCTTGCACTGCTGAGCCTCCACACCAAGCCCTTTTTCACTGGGGTCAGGTCTTCTCTAAGTTTGTTCTTTTACATGTATGTGTGCTGACTTGATCTCATATATCTTTTAGGGTACTTTTTGCTGCGTGTCTTTTGTCATTTTATTTGAGAGAACAAAACTGAAATACAAACTGTCTTCCCAGGTAGACTTACTGTTATTTGCACTACCACCTTTGCTTTTGTAAAAGGGAAATAATTTCAAACTGCAGTAAAGATTATGATAAGTGTTTTCCCTAGTTCAGAGAAATAAGATACTGTGTTTTTTTTAGTGAAATACTACATTGTGTTGTGAACATACAATTTTATTCATTTTTTACTCCCTCTAGGAGATGATGTAACTAAGTTTTTTTTTCTGTAGGCTTTGTTTCAGCTGGTAAGTCACCTTGCAAGCCTTTGTGATATTGCTAATTGTATAAGTGACAGGGCTGACTATCTGCCTGAGCTGGGACATTTTTCTTATGTGGATGATACATACAGTCACACCCTTGTGCACTCCAGCTCACAAAAGTGATTGTCTGAGGATTCAGTTATTACTTTCCTGAGGATTTGTGGGGGAATGTGGCATGGAAGGTTTGCTTGAAAAAGAGGTTATCTGCTTTGCTCAGTACTTCAGAGTTGCTGCAAGATGTCAGATTTATAACCAACTACTAGCTCAGTTAGGAAACTGGCTGCTTTCCAAAGCTCCTTTCTGTTTAAGTGATTATTTTGTATTGGTGGTAGTAGAATTGTGTTTAAACCCTTGGAAAACATGAGTGTTATGATTAACTATTTCTGTAACAATGCAAAAATTCATAAGTGGACTCTGTCTATCCTTGAAGTCTAAAAGCACATGTCACAGTGCAGTGCACGTGGTTTGTGTTTTTTAAGGGGGGAAAAAGCTTACCAGAATACTGGCAGTGATCTCCACAGGGCTCTTAATTTCTTTGTATGGTAACAGTGGCCCTTTTTTCTGTTTTTTGCCTTTAAGAATCATGTACTGACTTTAATGCCATTTTATGACTTCTCTGTAGATGATTCCTGGGTAAACTTGCAATCTGACTTTGAAAGAAACATTCAGATAACACCTTGCTGCTTCATTTCCCATGAAGCCCCAGTGGTGCATATGATGCTGCTGAGGTGATGTGTCCTGGGCTGTAATATTTGTACTGTTTGAGTTTATATTGAGGTGGAGTGTAGAGGATCTGTGATCACTGACAGAAGTTTTGCTTTGCTTAATTGACTTACATATGTACTAGTTAATTGGGTACATTATATTTCATCCCGGCTGGTTTAACATTTCATTATGTTACATGTTATTAATGTAACATTAACTGTGCTTCCTCAGAAGTGAAGGAGAAATCATTCCGTTTCCTGTCTACCTTGTGTAGTGCTGTGTACCTTGTAGACAGACATTGTAAACTGCTTGCTGAAGTAGCAGTCATTTTCCCCACTGGCTTTATCAAAGTATTTTGCTAGTTTGTACTGCTGTGCTCATTTTGTGTGTAAGAACATAAAGGCAAAGAGGGAAGACATGGCTAGGCTAAAGTTACCTAACAAACCCTTGACAGACTGGGATTTAGACCCTCTGTGCTCATGAATCAATGCTGGATTGACCATGTAATCATGGTAAATAATGATGTTCAGTTGCAATACCTCTAAGGCCTCAGGTACACCTCTGCAGCCTCTTCCTAATAAATATTGAGGGGATATATTGATTCCTGTTGAAAGGAAAGGACATTAATGTCATTTGAGATTACCTCTAACTTTGCAACACTGTTATAATCAAAGGGTTTAATGCACAAAATAAATGTTTCTTTAAATAGATCAGCTTTGGTGAAATTTAATTCTGGTTGTACAGATGTAAATCCAGGGTAGGAAAAGTACAACTTCTAATTGGGTTTAGGAAACTGATACCAATTTTTCACATACTAATAGAAAATGGATATGCTTTTGTGAATTTGCCTTGGAGACTTAATGGTGATTGTTACTTGCACTTCAACACCTGCCACACTTGAAATGTTGGAACACAATTGTTGTCTCTACTGTCAGATCAGACTAAAAACTGTGGGTGGGGTAAACAAAATATTCCTGTGTAAATTAAGCCTCTTATATTTTGATAAATCATAGTTGCTTTATATGAAGAATAGAGGCACCCCTGATATTAGTCTGATGTTTGCAGTGATATAGACACTTAGTACCGTGTTCTGGAAAAGCTACTTTTCTCACATATCCTTATTTAGGAAAAAACCAAAATGCGAAAAATTAAATGTTCCAATTCTTCCTGGTGTACTAGAAATAGTAACCTGTAATGTTTCTTGTTACTAAACTAATTTTCTTTGCCAGTGTTCCTTGAACTGCCTTTCTGTCTCGGTTTGGGAGGAAGTGAGTTTTTTGGGAAGTTTTAGTCAAACCAATCAGTGGTCAGGTTTGAATATTGACACCTGGTGTGACCACTGAAGACGTGAGTCCCCTCTGCAGACACACGGGGTTAAAAGCAGAGATTTCCCAGAGTTCGCTCTCTTTGGCCCGTGGTAGCCCAGGGAGCGGCACCGTCTCTGCCCCGCCCGGCCACATGGCTGGGTGGGGAGGGGAGCCATGGAGGCCCAGGCTGAGGTAGGCCGGAGCCCCGGAGAGAGAGAAGGTGGAAGGGAATGGAACCGGGCCAGC